>QTSX02000322.1:0-64861 GCA_014839935.2 Entomophthora muscae | reverse complement strand
CTGAAAGGCCATGTGCACAATTGGTGTAATACTGTCAAGATAGTTCACAGCAGTGGCTCAAGGACACCAACTTCCAGTATGGGGCAAAACCTGATTGGCTAGCCCCAATACTGTAATATAGATGAACCCTAGTTTGCTGAAATCTTGGGCAGGAAGAGCATCTGTCAGGGGAGGAGTGGCTTGAATCTCCTTCATAATTGTTGAAATCTAGCCTCTATAATGACCAGGAGGAAGATTCAGGTGGTGGGGTGGTAGAACTCCAAGTCAAGGGAGCAAGCTGGGGTAACCAGGTGGATAGGAGCAGGACCAGGCAGGTAGGGGAAGGCGTGGAAATATTGTGTTGTTGATTCACATAAAGATGCAAACAGAATACTTATATTGGTGCAAAAATAAACAATTCCTGCAATTGAATAATGGGTCCTGGGCATAAAAGATGTTTATTAAGATGATGTCAACAGTGAGGAAGGAAAGCCTTCCTCACTACTTAAACTTACGGGAAATAACTTAGTCTTTTGTGCTACCAGAGGTCTGATGGCATTATCTTCAGTGGTATTTGCAATTTGCTTGGGATATTGTGTACTGGAACCTAAGGATGGGTGTACATTGGCTGCTTCTTTGTACTGATGGGTTTGGCTGCAGCATGCCAAGGTGTCACAGTTATCAATAGAGACCTTCAAGGAATGGTTGCCTGATTGCTCAATTAAGTGAATGCTGGTACAATTTTCCATTTCCTGATATAAGGGGACCCAATTTTGTGTTTAGTGTTGATTTCAGGGTTTTGCAGCATGTGAGCCTTGCGAACCCCTGGCCATTCATGATTGAAAAGGGGGGTTTTCCTCTGGAAAGGCAATTGGTAATTGTTTTCATGCAGTTTGTTGTGCTGTATCCAGGCAGGCTAATTGATTGTCTTGGGCATTCTGGGCCCTAACACAGGGTGTATACTTTACACTGATACTTGGATTTTGTCTAAATCTGAGTTCATTTTGTTTTAATCTGAGTTATTTTTGCTTAGCACCATAGCTGTGAAAACTACTGCATATGATATTTAAATTTATTGGCTTTAGCAAGACTGTGTATATTAATACTAAAAGTTGCAAAATGGGCTAAGTTTATCTTTATAGTCGTTTTCAAAGTGGTTGAAAAAGATAACCTAGATAACTGCTATAGCTTTGAAATTATATCTTGGTTGAAATTCCCAAAGAAATATTTTAAACAGAATTTTAAGCTCAGACTACAGAAAACTTTTTATATAGTAGTTGCAAAACGTGACAAGGGTAACTTACAAAATACACTTATGTTGTGCTAAAAACACAATTTATCTTGGAGGCCTCTTGTCGCTAAGCAAATTTCAAACATCTATAAAAACTTTGTTTGCAGTACACCACATCTTAGTTTTGGTATTTCAGGGTTGACCCAGTATGATTTAGCACAGGTAATTATGTAGATTTATTAGTGTGTTTTAACCTTAAAAGTGATTAGAAGGTTGTGACTTCTTATACAAAATTAAACATGATATTTAAGGCTGACATAAATTAAAGCCAGGCTACAAAAACTATATCAAGATTCAACAAACTTTAAATTTTCAGGACAAAACACGATTCAACTCCTACTTGTCTTTGATGATATAAAAATACTAAAATATCAACATGTGACTGAAAACAATACTGAATCAAGGTGTAGAGTTTATCAAGCCATAGTATTTGCTTGTTAAAGGAGAGCTCCCCTTTTATCCAGGGAGAAATATGTAACCTAAGTTTCCCAATTACTCTGGAAGAGCAACTATTTCTGAGTTTTTAGCTAGCAAAACCCTTTAGACAACTCTACCACATGCCTCATCTACGACGGGGGCCTTTTTTGCTTTTGGAGGTTTCACGAGCAGTGGCTGCATTGCGTTTTATGTGGGCCTTGGAAATATGAAGAACACCATCTTGAAATTTACCCATTGAGGTTCTGAGCCCATCATTTGATTTGGCTTTCTTTTTAGGCATATCTGCATCGAATAGATGTCTTAGAGATTTGTGATAGTTTCCTTCTTCCTTGGCCTGAAAAGATTTTGAGTTAGTTAAAAGTGAAGTTGGTATAAATCTAGGATACCTTCTCTACTAACTCTTCGTTCTTGCGGCGCTTATGACTCAGCATCTCAAACCGAACATTGGTTGGATTATGGTGGTCTTTTGTTTTCTTAATCAGCAAACAGATTAGAAGAATTTAAAGAAATCTACCTCTTTGGGTGTAAAATAGAAATGAAAGCATTTTATAATTCAATACAAATTAATTTTTGGTATACAAAACAAGCCCAAAGAAAAAGAAGGTGGCGTATAAAATATAGTTTACCTTGCAGCCGAGCTGATTAAGTTGTTGGTATTGATGCTTTCTACGGGCTTTTCCAGTGAGTTCAGAAGCAGCTAAGCGTTCAATGAGCCTCGAGTTGGTGAGCAAGTCATTCAATTCTGCATCGTATTTTATGTTGTCTTGATCTTCTTTATCTTGCTTTTTTGAGACTGGTGCCGCGATCTTAAGAGGTGCATCAAGAACCTTTATTTTAGAGGACATGAATTGCTTGTATTCTGCTTTAGAAGTTGTTTTGGTTGAGCTTATTGGGTTAAATACAACCACTTCTGGAACTTTGTTTTTCTTATCTAAGATAGCCTCTTCAGCCAATTCTTTGAGTGCATTTTGTGAAGAAGGGGTAGTAGAATTTAGCTCTTCCTGGGGTTCAGATTGCTTGGGTTTGATAGTATTAAGATCCAAGCCGATCCCTTCCAAAAAACTTTGAGACATTCTATTTAATTTTTCTAGAGCTTCTTTCTTAAAATCATCTGAAGCTTCTGAGTTTCGGGGTCTATTTGAAAGCTATAAGTTTGTGTACAGCAAAAGTCAAAGGGTAAACTAAAGGTTGTCCTTCAATTAGTACCTTTTGGACTGAAACTTTTTAGATTTCGGGTTTTTACCACATGGCTCCATTTTCTAAAATATGTGAAGCTTTGACAAGAAATAGTTATATCATTCCAGATCGACGCCAATGTTTGATTTTAATTGCTGTTCTTTAATTTTTATCGGCAGTAGGTTTAGCTTATAATTTTCTAAACTCGAAAGCCGATTTTCCAATACTTAGACTCTTGATTCCCATGTTGGGATGCTTCGGCTCAACCTCGGCTAACTTCCGGCTCTAGGCCGCTTTAGCTAGAGCGGAAATATTTTATTTTAATAAATGAAAGTTAAATTAACATTTTAAGAAAGCCTATTTAAAAATTTTCAAATTGATTTAGTGTTAAATAACCCCAAACTAAAAAATCCAATAAAATATATTGAATTAATATATTAGAATCAATTTTATATCTTTCCTTAAACAGGGTAACTACCTAGTTAATATATAAAAGTGAGTCTGCCTATCTGGATATCTGTAATGTCACCTCAAGTGCATCAAGCTGTAAGGAATTGAATTGATTGTTTCATATTATTTAAATTTAAAGTCAATGGCCAAGCCAAACGCTTGATTTGGTGATACTCACTTTAATTCTGACAACTGGATTTCCAGCATTAGGATTTCCAAGAAAATGATAACCTTTTAAATTTATTTAAAATTAAATATAGATTTTAAAATACAGTAGTTTTAAAAGCTATGGCGACAAGTAAAAACAATTCAGATTTAAACGAAATCAATTTTAAACAAATTTATATTGATTTACAATAGATTTGGATTCATTTCAATAACGTTTAAGCTGAGTTCATTTTGTTTAAATCTGAATTATTTTTGCTTGTTGCCATAGCTTTTAAAACTACTGTATAAAATATATCATCATTTTGTTGGAAGTGGTGCTGTCAGTATTGTAACATCTTTGATTACTCTCTCTTGGGAAACATTTCCCAAGGAATTACTTGACTACCAAATAGTCAGTGGCACTCTTGCCACAACCCTATGTTATAGGGGGATCAGAAATAGCAAATCTTATGAGAAAAACTACTTGGATAAGCCTCACAACTGCCAATAATACATGGACAATATGTGGACTGTCATGATACTATAAAAAATCATCTATTTTCATATCAAATAAAGTATTATTCCCTTCTTAAATTTCACATTAATTTGTTCTATATTCTTCCCAGGAGTATATACTTGACATCATAAATCCAGTTGTTAGAATTGAAGTGGGTACCAATTTTCTCAGGACTGTCACAGATATAGTGTTTCAAGGTGTGGCTAGACTAAAGCGCTGCCACCTTGTAATACCCTAAATTGGTAGGTTTTATTTAGAGTATGTGGGTTAGAAGATTTGCCAATTAGGACCCTGTTAAGGCCATAATAATGATATATATGATCATCAGTCATCTGAAGACCTTGTCTGGAGTGTTATAGTGACCAAAACTTCCTTCAAAGTATGTCAATGCATAGTAGATGAAGGTGTAAACAGCCACAGATACAGTGGAGTGGGGTGACACCAGAGGAGCCAGGGGAGCCAGGAACCACTATATGAAGAGTTTAGTTGTGCTGTCTATTTGTAATAGGTTCTCCTAAGTCCTTCTGACAACAGCCTAGAGATGACAGGACTAGGTTAGTACCCTTCAATTCCAAGGCAAGCTGTAAGCACAGCTGATTGGTGAGATGATTCACCTTCACCTGGTTGGGGAATGTGAATTGATTAGAGTTAGTCTAGTTGTCTAGGTAGTGGGGATTACAATGATATAATTGAGAAAGATAATCTCTCAATGATAACACAACATATCCTCAAGAGAAGCTCTTTTATTTATAGTATCTCTCATTGAGCAACGTTTTTCAAATAGGAGCAAAAACATGAAAGTGAAAGTTTCAAGAGTTTGGACTGAGAAATTTGGAGTTTGAAAGGTTAATGGTGACCAAACCCTTGTTTTTCTCTTATCTGAGGTTGATAGAGTAATTCTTGGGTTTGGCCAATATATTCTGGTTCTTTTATTTTCAAGGTAAAGTTGGGGTCTAGGTCTGCCTTTGCTTCTATTTTTAACTCACATTGCATATTCTGACAAAGGTTTGCCTCCAACCCTTTGGTCTGGGTTCCAGATTCCCATTGATTGAGGCCAGAAGTTAATACTGAAGTAGGAAAATTAGCTGCAGGCTAAGACTTGGCTGACAAGACTGATAGATAGATGGCTGGTGGTAGGCTGACTCACAGGTGCCTGGTTTGCAGGTAGCTGATGTGCATCTGCTCGGATGATAAATTATTCTGGTCTGTTTAGCTCCGTTTGAACTTTAAAATCTTCATTTTTTCCTTGATTAAATGGGGAAAATGCTGTTAATAATGTGTTGTGGCAGGGGGGATATTTTCTTTCTGTTTTCATGTTGGGAGAAGGCTGGCAATTTTAGTAGTATCAGGAATATTCCTGACACACCCAGGGAAACCTGCTCTAAAGCCCAGCCCACTTGTAGCAATCATAGATTTAAATCTAATTATTAATCACAAGTGGGTAGTGGTAAAGAAAATTGAGTCCAAGCAGGGCACAGATGTCTCACATTCAATTTTCCCAAAAACCATTGTTTGGGTTTCAAATCCTGACCTCCAAGAAGGTCATATAACAGCTTACAGTACCAAAATTGATGGTATATGTAAGATAAGCAAATACCAAACACAAAAAGACCATCACATCAAGATGTGACAGAAATTGCGGGATAGTAAGAAGCTGTCTCTAAGTGGTGAGGAATCACCACCCAAATCCACATAGAGTTAATGATTAAACACCAACGTGGCTTCAAATATCTTTTTGTAAAATTTCAAATGAGATACTGGGATTAAGTAAAATAATTAATCCTAACTAAAAGAGCCCAAGATAAATAGCCTGTGAGAGCATCAGAGAATCTTCAGAATAAAATTCAGGACATTGGTGTTGCAACTGAACCAATGAGGATTCAGTATTTGGAATTGGGGAAGACAACAGTCCAATAGAAAGGACAGAATAATAAGAATAAGGTATCGTTTATTGTAGAATATTGTGATTAATATACTATATGGGGAAAGCCACAAGGCCACAAGGGGGTGGTATAGTGGGAAGTTCCATGTAAGGTTTGGAGCCGAGGAATAACTTGTGCGGAAATCAGCAAGTCAAATTGGCAGCACTCCTAATTAGGATGAAGTACCTGCCATTTGATGTTGCCATCAGATTAATCCATAACATTAGATACGTCAAGGGGCAGCTCATCAAGCGCCCCCTATGTATTGTAAGATACATTAGCAGGCAAGTCTGGAAACTCGGTTGCAACATTGAGATGCAACACAATTTTCATTTTCAAAGACAGGGGGAATCACTCCAAGATTGGCAGGCATTGAATTAACATTGGGAGGTACCAACAACAAAGTTTCAACTGCAGGGCCCCATCTTCCAGTAATGATACAGCTTAGAATCAAATTTTAGGGAATGTACCTCAACAATACAACTACAGGATTTATTTTTAAAAGTAAATTATACCAAGGGATATTTGATTTTTATTGAGTAAATTTTTGGGAGGACTCAACTCTTAGAGTTGAAACAGTGAAAATTATTCAATATATATCAAAAATAGACTAATAAATACCACCTGGATCCTGGGCTACTATTTCTTCTACATTGTCAAGTGAGTATCTAGTCCAGGTTACAAAAAACCCTTGTGTGACCAATTTCTAACAACCATGCTGATTAATAAGCTTGTATCTGGTAACCCTCAAATTACGTCAATTTATTAATGTCAGTTTTCAAGGAGGACTCGGTTTCAGCTGGCAGACTGGAGCAGCTGTAACCCATTTTTGATCAACTTTTTGATTTAAATCTGTTAATTGGATCAATTTTGTTAATAGTTTGCTGACTTTTTGAGCCTTTCCACTTGGTCGGATAATTTCTGGCATGATGGAACCTACCATGACACAAGATGCACCCAAGGCCTTTAAGTAACATCATTTCCAACAAACTATCTTAGTAGCTTGATATTTCTTTTAGATAAATATATTGCCTTATGATTCACTTATTTTGATATCTATACATTTGATTTGTAATAACAAGATTATTAGAATCTTCATTTTTACCACTTTGATCTCCTGAAAATCCTCCTCCTCCTGATAAAATGATTCATGAAATTTTCAAAATTGAGGGTGAACCCATATATGCAGCTGATTCCCTAACTGTGAGTCAAATCAAAGTCTTTCTCTTGTATCTATGCATTATAATCTGCTACATCTTTTCATATATTCTCTTTAAGGGTTATCACTTCAGAGTAAATACACACCTTCTCTTCATCATTGGTAATGTTATATTTATTTGGTTGTATACTCCCCATTTGATCAACTACAACAAGCCCCCACTCTACTTCACCCTGAAAAAGAGAAAGAAGCCCAAGATTAAGAGCAAAATGGCCATGAGCAAGAAGTCTAAGACCAAGTCCAAGGATCCTAAGACCAAGGAGCATATGACCAAGGGGCCCAAGACCAAAAAATCAAAGACTATACTCAAAACAAGCTATTATACAGAAGATTTCTAAAGGAACCTTTTTGTTAGAGTTGTATGAATTAGGTTTGAGCTCAAATTTTAGTTGTGGAGATAAATTGTCCAGACTAACATAAGAACTGAGAAAAAGTATGTATACTGAAGCTTTAAACCTACAAATCTACAAAGGAAGTGAATAAAACGTGAAAAATATGATGAGCAATAAAGAAAATAGGAGGTGTAAATAGACAACCAAAAAGAAATAGTTCCAAGATAAGAGGTACAAAACCTGCTGGTCCTGCGTAGAGACCTTTATCAATCATGCCAAGACGGCGGAGGCCATGGCCTGAGAGGGGGTATTTTTGACCCCAAAGTAGCTTTCATATATTAAGAAATGAATTTATTGATAATATGTGTCAGGAATTTATACTGACTTTGTTCTACCTTGGATACCTTGGCGGCCTACCAAGCCATCTATTGGAGAAGCTTCTAATATCACTAGCAGGCTTAATTGATCTGAGAATCCTACATGAAGTAGATTTGGATCACTTATTACAAGAACAACCTGGAATACAATAGACCCCAATTATGACTGGCTTCCAATTGGCTAGAGTTATTCCAGAATACTCTAGCAAACTTCCAGGTTAGTTATTATGAATTTCTCCGAGGATCAAAAGGAACATGTCCAATTTGCACTAGCAAACTGCCAGTGCCATTGCAAATCAATGCAAGAAAGGTTGCCTAGCAACAAAGTGACATGCGCTAAAAATAGAGTCATAAATTAGCGCCGCCACTGCCAGCATGCTAATAAATTATGTATCACTCTATTGCAATTAGTACCCAGCGCAGGGTAATATGATATGTGATCCCATGCCATTGCATGGATGCCTAACTCTGGGGGTTGATGCTGGCGGTCTGGGGGTGAAAAGACTACCAAGTAAGAGTTAGATGCACCAGATGATCTGATCCTGGCAAGAGAGCGCTGGCTCTATAAAAGCCCTTCCATTGGACTAATGGAAGGCAGAAAATTATAACAATATTCTACTGTAGAACCTTTTCACAGTAGAAAAAGATATCTGAGTTCAAAGACCATTGTCAGTACTCAAAGAACTAGCAAGCTGCCCGTATAGAAAGCCACTTGGAAGTTGCCTCCCTTGGTGCATTGCTAACCATTGCCTTGCCAAGGAAATACCAGACACTGCAAGTAACGCTTGTTGCCATACAAGCAACTATCAACCCAATGACCCAGATATCCCAAATACTCAATAAAGCAAATTGTAATCAGACCGCCAGGTCTGAGAGCAGAACCAAAAGGTCTGACAGTGGTGCTCACTTACAAAATGAGTTACCTGCGTTGTCTGTTGTTGGCAAGTCTTTGCCCCATCACCCCAGATTTGTTGATAAGTATGGGGGCTACATGAAAACCAGCAATGCGGAACGGGACACATCCCTCTGCTTGGAAATTGTTCCCTACCAGGTACCAGAAGTGCTAGTGGACAAAATCAATATAGACGTCACTGGTACAATGGTACAACACAAACCAAGGAATTACACCATTGAGGATGTGCGGTCTCTTATAGATGCCTTGATGCAAGGCTATAAGTCAACTGGTGATAAACAGCAGGATAGTGATTACACCCTGTTTACAACCACAAGATCCTCTGAGCACTTGTGGTCAACCTTCAGAAGCTATCAAGAGGCCAGTAGTACACAGCTTGGCCTACTTCTGAAAAGAGAAGGAGTTGACAGAATACCTGATGCTCTGTCATACTTCATGCTCCCCCACCATCAAGCATGTACAGCGCCTGGTGGCCCACCAAAACCTTGACCTTGAGGAGATGGGCCAGTTCAGGATCAAAATTCAGCACGCCCATGCCGCCCTGGTGCACCAGTTAAATGCCAGCTTCTACAAAGTACAACAGGCTGTGGGTAGCATTAAAGAAGCTGCCTCTTCCGCACATTATTGTGTAGATGAGATAGTTTCCCAGTTCAATAGCCAGGTGGTACAAGTGATGGCTGGGATCCTCAACTCCCATGGTCTGACTCCTCAATGGGCGTCAGTTGTAATCCACCACAGTGTTAACCTGGCCAAGAAGGTACACTTTCTGGCCCATCAGTCTACTGTGAATGAGATAGCAGATTGACAGGATAAGCTTCACAGTATGGTCTCAGATAATAGCGCCTGCCGCAAGGAGCGCCAGAACGAGATAATTGCCTGGGTGAACAAACTGGTGGAGAAAGTGAACAAAATGAAGGGGAAGCCAGCTTCTTTGGATGGCTCCTCCATATTGGATCAGACATAAGACCAGCACACTGTCATGGTGGGTTCTATCATGCCAGGTAGTATCTGCCCAAGCAAGAAGGCTCAAAAAGCTGGAAAACCTTTATCAAAATTGACCAAATTAACAGATTTAAATCAAACGGTCAATTGGAAATGGGTTATGGCTGCTCCAGTCTGTCAGCTGAAACCGGTTCCCCTTTTCAAATTGACATTGATAAATTGGTGTAATATGAGGGTCACCTGATATGAGCTTGTTAATCAGCATGGTCGTCAGAAACTAGTCACGCAAGGGTTCTTTGCAACCTGGACCAGATACTTACTTGATGATGTGGAAGGAATAGGAGGTCAAGACTCAGGTGGTATTGCTTAGTCAATTTTTCTGATATATATTGAATAATTTTCACTGTTTCAACTCTAAGAGTTGAGTCCTCCCAAAGTTTTCCTCAATAAAAATCATTTATCCCAAGTTCTAATTTACTTTTTAAAAGGATGCATCCTGTTGTTGGGTTGTTACAATATATTCCGTACAATCTGATTCTTAACAGAATCATTTATGGAAGATGGGGTCCTGCAGTTGGAACTTTGTTGTTGGTGCTTCCCAATGTTGATTTTGCGCCAACCAATTTTGCCGCTCCCCCCATTCTCGAAACTGAAAATTGTGTTGCCTCCCAATGTCCAGAATTTTACTCTGAAGATTTGTTGATGTTGTTTCAGGCCATCTATCTCAGGCTACTTTGGTTAGGATTAATTGTTCTGCTTAATCCTGGTATTACAATTGGAAATTTCACAAAATGATATTTGAAGCCACGCTGGTGGTTAATCATTAATTCTATGTGGATTTGGGTGGTAATTCCCCATCACTTAGAAACAGCTTCATACTATCCCGCAATTTCTGTCACACACACCTGCTGCCTTGACCCCAAAGCATATACTAACAACAAGCACTACTTATGGGAAACAATAGAGACCGTTCATGCGCTGACAAACCAGCTATACCAGGACCTGGAAGACAACCACACCCAGGTTGCCGCCCTTGAACACAAGCTGGACGCCTACAGCAAACGTTTATATTTGCTAGCTTCAACTACTCTGCTTATGGAAGAAAACCATAGCAGTCTCTTGGAGCAAGTGCAATCTAACAAGGCCGCCAGAAAGGAATTTGAGGCTAATGTGTTGGCAAGACTCAGTAGATTGGAACAGGCAGTGCTATCCAATAGCAGCTTGTCTGAAGAGGATAAGCAGAGCCCTGTCCCAAACTCTTCCCCTGAGCAACAGAAGGCGTTGTCCCCTGAATTTTTTGACTTTACCTCTGACCATGGTACAGATGATAGTAGAGGGACCCGTTGCATTCCCATAGGAGTTGCTGCCTCTCACTCCACTGACTGGTCTTTGCTCTGTCAAACCAGTAGTAGAAACTTGTGAGGAAACAACCATCCCCAATCACAAGTTCAAGCCTCTGAACTTGCCAATGTTTGACCAAAAGGGTAACATAAAAACCTTTATTTGCCTCTTTGAAATGTCAATGTGTGAAGCTTCAGACCACATGAAGGCAACGGCTCTGATCAACACTTTAGACCCCACCAGTGTGGACGTGATCATGCCTCAACTTCCAGCAGAGAAATGGTCTTATGATGATACAAAAATTGCAGTGATTGAGGAGTTTGGCAGTGAAACCAAACTGCAAGCAAGGAAGTCCAAATTCAGTAATATCTCTTTCAAGAAATATGAGAGTGTACAGGATTTGCCAACCGTTTCTATCACAAAGCGCAGGTACTCCTGGGGCAGGAGTACTTACTGACTTGGACTGCTGCATCACAATGAGTAGAGCTCTTCAGCCATATAGAGAACTCTCCAATGTGATGTTCCTGGTTCTTGACCAGGCCAACAACACCCAGAAGATAACCAGTTATCTGGGTTGGCTTGGGGCCCAATTTGACGCCCCCAACAAAGGAATGGCCAGTTTTAACGGGTCAGAAAATCAAGGAAGAAACCAGGATTGCAACAGATCTGCCAAGCTACCTGAAGGGGAGAAGGATACTACCGCAAAACCCCCTGGAGAGGTGAAAACCTATAATTACAACATTACCTGTCAAAAGTGCAACAAAAAGGGGCACTGGGCAAGTCAATGTTGGTCTAAAGGCAAACCTCCTGGGGTCAATGCAGTATTAGATACCAAGGAGAAGTGTCAGGGAAAAGCAAAGGTGGGCCAGTAATGGAATATACTTCACCCGCCATTCCCTTGACTATTCCAAAAGAACCTGACAGAGATAAGCCAGAGAAGCCTGCCAAGATTGCCACCAAGACTGCCCTAACTGCCAAGGGACCCACTGAGAACGCCGCCCAGACAATAGGATCTCCTGGATACTTTGCCCCTACTCAATAATTAAAAGAAGATCCTGTCCACCAATTGGTAGCTGATAACCTGTATGCCATCCCTGCACGCAGAAGAGGAAGACCCCGTAAGACTACTGCCAATGCAGTTGAGGTAGTTTCCAAGCCCTATGCCGCGCAAGTACAGGAAACTTGCTTGAATAAGAGTCCAAATATCTCTAGCAACGTTCCTAACCTTAAAGGCGTCCAACTGGCAATTTTGCTCAAAACTATCAAGAACAACTTCCCTGAAATTGGACATAGTCTCAAGCAATACTTTGACACCCTGGCCCTTCTTGGTATTCACCTATTAAATTTACATTCTGAAACTTACTCTGAATGTACTTATGCCAACATTTCCGTTAATAAGGTGAAAGTAAGAGCCATAATTGACAGTGGAGCACCCATCAATATAGTTTTGACCTGCCTGGTCCGTAAACTAGGGCTGGCTCCCAATATTGCGCACAGAAGAGTCTATGGCACTGCCGGCTTGCATACCACAACTTCCAAAGGAGCATATAGTGGTATTCCAATGCAATTTGGATCCATAGCTGTTTTGTCTCCCAATGTTGTCCTACCTAGCCAAAACTACAACGTTTTGATTGGCACTGCCTTCATGCAAAAATATGGTGTGAAGATTGATATGGAAAATGACACCTTCACCATATTGAATCAGACCATCCCGGTATACTTCACCAAAGACGCCGCCAGTGTCAAAGAGAAACTGACAATTAATTTGGCGTACAAGGACAGGATTGTAGCGGTACCATACAAGAAGAAGGGAAGAAAGAGTAAGAACTTGCCAACCCAGATAAAAGAGCATAAATGTATTCCACTGCGCTCTCTGGTGACCTTCACTCTCAAGTCTGGTACACAGCACATTGTACCAACAGTATTGACCCTGGAAATCCCTGAAGGCTTATACAGCAAAATACATCAGCCCTGGGGAAGATCAAGGTTCAAACCTTGCGTAGCGCCTGATATAATTATACCAGGACATGGAGAAGTGAACATTCTACTCACCAATCTGCAGGACTACAACATCCACATGAAGAAACATCAGATAGTAGGATTTGTGCATCTTCTGCCAATCAAGGAATTGGCCGGCTTCAAATGTATTGGGGACCTATTGGAAATGGGGCTACCTGGTCAGGTCAAAGCCAGTGCCTACGTGACTACCCCACTGGCCAACCTGTCCTCTTTAAATCATGAGCAAAAGGAACAATCAAGTGCCCTGTTTGAGAAGTACAGGTGCATCTTTGCTGAGGATGACTTCAACTTGGGCTGTGCATCGGACGTCACCCATCACATTGACACTGGTGACAACAAACCAATTTGGCTCTGCCCAATTCAACAATCAAAGGCCAGCAAGGAGACTGTCAATGAGAAAATACAACAGCTCCTGGATAGAGGAATGTTGGTTCCATCAAAGAGTCCCTGGGTGTTGCCCATTATTATAGTAAAAAAGAAGGATGTAAGTAACTGAGTAGTCATAGACTACCAACGTCTAAGCCTGATCACAAAGAAGGACTCCTACCCGCTGCCAAGAATCGACAATGTGTTAGACTGCCTAGGAGGTGCAAAGTTCTTCTCTGCCATAGATCTGATTTCCGGGTATTGGCAAATTGAACTTCCTCCAGAAGAACAAGAGAAGTGTGCCATTATTACTTCACAAGGCCTCTTTCAGCCAACACAAATGCCCCAAGGACTGTGTAACGCCCTGTCCATGTTCCAGAAAGCTATGGATACCATCCTGGGAGATCTCAAGTTGTCCTGCATCCTTGTGTATCTGGATGATATTAACGTCTTCTCTAGGACGTTCACAGATTGTTTGGAACACTTGAAAGCTGTCTTTAAGCAACTCGCAGACGCCAACTTGAAGATAAAACCTAGGAAGTGCCAGTTCTTTAAGGACCAGCTCAAATACTTAGGTTTTGTTATTGGCACCAAAGGACTACAGCCACAACCCACCAAGATTGAGGCCATCACCAAGATGAAGACTCCCAAGAGCAAAAGGGATATTCAGGTGTTCCTAGGCATGGTAGGTTATTATTGCAGGTTTATTCCAAATTTCTTGCAAAGAGGTGAACCTCTTTTTCATCTGCTTAAAAATGGAGTACCTTTTACATGGACCTCTGCCTGCCAGTCTGCTTTTGACTCACTACGCACTAGCCTGTCTGGCAGTCCAGTGCTGATGTATCCCAACTTTACTAAGCCTTTTGTGGTACACACTAACGCTTCCCTAAGCGCGCTTGGAGCAGTATTGTCCCAGAATGACGATGATGGAAAAGAACATCCAGATACTATGCCAGTTGCTCCTTGAATATTCATGAGCAAAATTAAACGGTGACAGAACGTGAATGTTTGACAGTAATATATGCCTACAAACAGTTTCAGGTGTATCTCCATGAAGTCCACTTCACTGTGGTTACAGACCACGGCAGTCTAAGTTGGCTTCAGAATCTAAGAGAACCAGAAGGCCGCTTAGCACAATGGGCTCTGAAACTGCAGGCATTTGACTATAAGATAGTACACCGGCCAGGAGCAAAGCATCAGAACGCTGACTGTCTATCTAGACTCCCAACTGTTAATATTGTATCATCACAGGCCAATATACTGTATGATAAGATGTTAACTGGCCAGTTCAAAGACAAGCCTGAAGAGATCCAGGCCATTCTCCAGGAACTGATGAAGGACTGCAGAGTAGAAGATGGTAAACTATACAAATACCACCAAGGGAATAAGTATGTTTTCCTTTGCCCCTCTGAAAGATTGTCCCTAATTATAGCTGCCCATAAGGCTGTAGGCCATGGCGGCTTCCAAAAGACTGTACATCAATTACAGCTCCACTACTATTGGGAATCTCTGCTGTTTGACACTAAGGAAACCTTGACTTGCTGCGCAGAGTGCCAACACAAAAAGCCATTTGTACCCAAGAATCAATATAAGGCTGTTGAGCCCAAATTTGCTTGGCACATTGTCAGCATTGATGTGGTTGGCCCCCTTCCAATGTGCGTTGGTCGGCTCAGATATTTAATTGTGGCCATAGATCACCTCACCAAATGGGTTGAGGTGAAAGCTCATCAGCACGTCAGCGCAGAAGCCACTGCAAGGTTCATCTTAGAGCAAATCATTCACCGCCATGGTTGCCCACAATTCATTTTCACGGACAATGGCACTAATTTTACGGCCAATGTTATTCCAAAGCTTAATGAGCTCATGGGTGTGAGGGGAGTGCTCTCTACCCTGTACCATCCAGAAACAAATGGGATGGTTGAGGGAGAAAATGGCACCTTGGTGAACATCCTTTGCAAACTGGGAGATAAGAATACTTCCGAGTGGTATCTCTTCCTGCCAGCAGTCGTGTTTGCGTATAACATCTCTATATATAGCACAACTAAGTTTTTGTCCTTCCAGCTCATGTATGGTTGACATCCGGCCATCCCGCCAATATTGTTCTCTGCTATGGGCAGCCCTGGGGAGATTACTTATGATCAATACATGACAAGATTGGCAGATACATTGATTAAGCTTCAGGCTGAAGCTTTTACAGAGACTATGTTGGCCAGAACAAAAGGACGCCAGCAAGATAATGTCAACCGCCGCTCTCTGCCAGAGTTCAAGGTTGGCACTCAAGTTTCCTATCATAATAAAGTAATAGGGAGAGCACACAAACTTGACATCATCTGGAAAGGCCCATTTGAAGTCATTGAGCAAACAGGTCAAAACGCCTATACCATCAAGGATATTTTGGATGGGCAACTCATTAATAGAGTCCACGCACAGTTCCTTAAACCTTTCCACACTTTGCCAAATAATGGCATCTAAGTAGCTTCCTATATTTTTAAGAAGAATACAAATAAAGATTTTTGAAATTGATTTTATTGGGAAATAAGTAAAAAAGAGCAAGGCTAGAAGTTGCCCTCCTGGTAGTTGTCATTGTCATTGTTGCACTCTTCATCCTTGTCTTCTGTATCCTCCTTGTCCTCATCAGAGTCCTTGTCTTGGGTGGCCGGGCTGGTGCATTGAAGCCCAGGTGTCACCACTGATATGTTGGGCTCTTGGTCCCCAGCTAGAAGTGCCTCATCACAGGGTAATGGTTCAAAGGGAAAGCACCAGCTTTCAAAAAACAGGAAGACAACCACACACAACCACAACTTCTTATGGGCAGGAGAAAGGTGGGAGAAGTTAACCAGGGGCAGGGGAATGGACTCAAAGTCCCAGTCAACCTGCCAGAGGCCTCCTTCAAGTGAATAGCCACATCCCAGAATAAGGAAATCCATGATGAAATCATCAATGGAAAGATACTCATCTGGGAGTATTTCTTTTATGTTACCAATGGCATTCCTAAGCTTTTCCCAGTGGGCGGCCATCCTATTGAAGCTGCCCTGAGGAAGACGCAGGTCAGGTGTCAACATGACATTCCTGCAGAGGACCATGGCTTGTACCATGGCTTTTTGATCACCATTGTGGAAGGCGTCCCAACACCGGCAGACCACCTTTCCAAGACAACTGTCCCGCTGATTGTGGTTATCAACCTGGAGTCTCTGGTATAGAGACAGGAATGGAGGGAGATGCTGGAACCAGGATTGGACAATCTGGTTGGCAATTTGGATAACAAACCCTTGGTCCAACTCATCCACAAGGTCACTATTGCAAAAGACGTCAACAAGATCCAGAAGGTTGTGGCTCAGGCGCTCTGCCAATACCTTGTTGTCAATGGAGAAGAATTCAAAGCTTGAAGACGTAATACATGCCTTTAGGTCTTGACAGGGCCTCTGCTGAAGAACTAAAAAGATAAATTGGCAACGTAATTTGTATCCAGAAAAGAGGACAGCACAATTAAAGTCAGGCATGTCTATTTGGTACTTAATGGTTGGCAGGTTGACAACTGGAGCCTGCAAGGCCAAAGATCCCTGCACCAAAGCCCGGGTATCAAGGGGCTGCTCCCCCAAATTAGCTGAGGGGATCTCTGCGCGCTGCCGGGTTGGATCTTCCTGAGCTGGCTGGTTGGGCAGGGACTTGGGTTCTTGGTGCGCCTGCTTATGAGGAGGCTCCTCATGACTCATTCCTGTAAAAATTGTACTGGTATCCCTGTCCCAAAGCCCACAAATATGTGCCTTCTTGGCATCATAGGACATGGCCTGGAACAAGGCCCAATCAGAGACTGACATAGCAGCAATGATGCTACGTGCATCAGTCACCCAGGAGGTATTACTTGCATTTGAAGGATGTGACATGGTGATTTTTTGATTCTTATCTTGACAGTATAACTAAGTCAAGTTGGGGGAAATGTCAGGAATTTATACTGACTTTGTTCTACCTTGGATACTTTGGTGGCCTGCCAAGCCATCTATTGGAGAAGCTTCCAATATCACTAGCAGGCTTAATTGATCTGAGAAGCCTACATGGAGTAGATTTGGATCACTTATTACAAGAACAACCTGGAATACAATAGACCCCAATTATGACTGGCTCCCAATTGGCTAGAGTTATTCCGGAATACTCTAGCAAACTGCTGGGTTAGATATTATGGGTTTCTCCAAGGATCAAAAGGAACATGTCCAATTTGCACTAGTAAACCGCCAGTACCATTGCAAATCAATGCAAGAAAGGTTGCCTAGCAACAAAGTGACATGCGCCAAAAATAGAGTCATAAATTAGCGCTGCCACTGCCAGCATGCTAATAAATTATGTATCACTCTATTGCAATTAGTACCCAGCGCAGGGTACTATGATATGTGATCTCATGTCATTGCATGGATGCCTAACTCTGGGGGTTGATGCTGGCAGTCTGGGGGTGAAAAGACTACCAAGCAAGAGTTAGATGCACCAGATGATCTGATCCTGGCAAGAGAGCGCTGGCTCTATAAAAGCCCTTCCATTAGACTAATGGAAGGCAGACAACTATAACAATATTCTACTGTAGAACCTTTTCACAGTAGAAAAAGATATCTGAGTTCAAAGATCATTGTCAGTACTCAAAGAACTAGCAAGCCTCCCATATAGAAAGCCGCTTGAAAGTTGCCTCCCTTGGATATTGCTAGCTGTTGCCTTGCCAAGGAAATACCAGACGCCGCAAGTAACACTTGTTGCCATACAAGCAACTATCAACCCAATGACCTATAAATCCCAAATACTCAATAAAGCAAATTGTAATCAGACCGCCAGGTCTGAGAGCAGAACTGAAAGTTCTGACAATATGTAAAACTATCTGAAAACAATTTTTCAGAGGGGAAGTGGGGGGGACTATAACTCAACTGGGAGAGACAAACTCAAATCTGATTGGCCGGCTGGAAATATTTTCACCTCATGGTTAGAGACCTCTGCCAAAGCGTTGATGAAATAATAATTCAATATTTTTGGGCATCTAGTTGGTCTACTGCCAAGCGCCACTGGGTAGGGATATCTTTTAGTCTTCAACACATAATTATTTGGACAAAATTCAGGGAGATGCTGGTTAATTTTTTCACCCCCAACATGAACAGCTTTAACCTATTTTTTGTCAATGACTAAATTTAAATCATCTAATACTTTCAAAGGTTTTGCTGCTTTTCTTTTCTCATTTTTTTCTTCAATAAACCTATCCCAGTGTTACAAAAGTAACAATTTCAAATCCCAGTACAGGATTTAACCTGCTCCTAGCCACCAGGCGGGGAGAGCAGGTGGCAGGAGCTTGCCTGCACCTGGGTTTGCTTTGAAAAGCAAATACCCAGGTGCAGAAACCACTCCTGCTCTGGTAGTAGCTGCAGGGCACGTCCTGGGCCCCAAAAGCTATGCCCAAGCCTTGGTGGGTTTGGCTGGACCTGGGCAGGCTAATTTTAGCTGCCCAGTGCTCCCAGTTCAAGCCTATCCTCTATTTAGTAAAATGGGGTTCCCAATTTTGAACCTCTTTTTTAATCAAGTTTTTTTGCCTCATAAATTGCTGTCAAGTCAGCCCCAAAATGGTAATCAAATTGAGAAAGACCCCATGACACCTACAGCCAAACCTGCCAGAACCAATGACCAGTCAGGAAAAGATAGGCCACCAGCAAGCCCAGCAACTGTTCCTGAAGAACCCAAAAATGATGATGAAGCAGCCAATCAACCAACCAGCAGAATTTGAGATGCCAAACCTTGCCACCAAGATAGCACCAGAAGAATGCCCAGAGGCACCTGCATGTGAATGAGTATATAAACTAGAAGCACAAGAAAGATTCTGTATTGTCATTCTTACCAATAAAGTTGTTATGAACCTTTGGTTTGCCAATATATTTCCATACCTATTTTTGATACTCTTCCATCTGCAATCACCTAAGCACCAGTACTCTTCCTCAGAGATTGGAAGCCAAGCACCAGTTGACAAAGCAGAAGCATTTGACTAATACCGCCCTCCTGAAGCTCTTTTTGGTCCTGTGCACTTCACTGAGTATCCCCCCAATACTGATCACAAACCCTAGAACTTGGAAGACTTGCAGTGGTACACTTGCCCAGATTCTCTCAAAGATCCCTACCAAATTGTGTGCAACAGCAAGGAAATTACAATATACCCTTTGATATTCAACAGAAAATACAACAATCCTTTCACCTTCCTGGTCTCCATGAAACCACCCCTGACACCCAAACCGTCCATCTCAACCCCCCACTTCTGATGCCACTGGCCAGAGTAGTCAATTCCTGGGAGTGCTGTACCTGGCACTTACAGGGTTGATTGACTCTGCCTTGCCAGCAGCAGGACCCTGGGCCGTGGCTGGAAAGGCCCTCTCCTACCTGGTAAAGTTAGGTCCTATCATCTGATGGGCCATGTCAGTACCTGCATCTGCTCCTCTCTCATCTGAAGGAGCATCACAGCACTCTTGGTATCCTGACACCCAGGTAAAAAATGTCACTACTGTGACACTTTCTTCTGTACCCAATAAACGCCACTCCCAGCCCCTAAAATCTTCCTTGATTTCTCATAAGACATCATGGATAATACTCACCACATTTACTATCCTAAAATAAGTAAGGAGGATCTGTACATGAATCACTGTAAAAAGTTTGCCACCAGCCACTATTCTGAAGAGGAGTAGAAAAGACTGACTAAAAGGATCAGAATGATCACCAGAGGTAAGAAATTTCTAGAAAGTGAGTTTAAGAGACTGTTTCAGGAATGATATCAACCCAAGGAGAAAAGCAAACCAGCTGAGGTGATGATATATAAAGAAAATGTCAGAATGATCATAGGAAAGCTGCTAGAGAAATTCACATTTCTCCAAAAAAATACAATAGTTTGGCCAAAGGACCTGTCAGGATTGACAATTCTTCCTCTCTGGAAACCCGGGCCCAGGAGCAGGAATCAAACCCCAACCCTAGATCCTCTTGGGCTGCCAGGCCTGTGGACCAAAGGACCACCCGCTCGCGTTTTTCTGGGATTGAGTCCCTGCAAGCTGATGCAGAGAATGTTGGCCCATGCAGTGAAACAGGCTAAACCAAGGAAATTATTGCACCAAATGGAAGACCAATCACAGCGCCTAATAGAGGTACTAAAGCGGCAACTATTAGCTTCATGAAATTGAAGTCTACACCAGTGGCCAATCAAGAGCTGTCCCCAGAAAGAGGCACAGGCCTGCGGCCTGACCCCATGACCACAACTCTAAAGCAAGTTAATCAGGTAGCCAATTTGAGATTCTTGACCAATGAAAGAACTCCTGGGCCAAGTGCCATTTTGCTGCCTTTGGACCTGAGCACCCAGTTCCCCCAGGCCTGCCTTTTCCAATGCCCTGATGAATCCCCCATAGAAAATATTAAGTTTAGAGGTGGGGTGCTATATAGACCAAAGGACCCTGTGCTCTAAAATTATTGCCATTTTTGAATAAAGGTTATGTTATTTTGGCTTATACAGCTACTACCCCATTTTGTATTTGCCTTCTACCAAATTTGTCATGGCTGGTGGCTGTCATGTACCAAGGCATTGAAGGGGAGCTGAATGCATCCGGGTAACGGGTAACAAGGGCCCAGTAGAGGAATGGAGCTGAATGGGTTAGGTAAAGCAATCCAGAAGCTAAGGGGTGGTAGGCACCAAGGTTGGGAATGTCAACTTTGGCCAGACTGAGGATGGTCAGGATGACCATCCCAGCTCTACTGTGGTTGTAGGGCTGTGGGATAGGAAGAGCAGGGGCGTATTAGGTAATGCCAGCCATTCCAGGATCTGGACCTGGCTGGTAGTCCATAGGGGTAGGTCTAGGGCGGTACTCTAGTCTTTGGGTTTGACTTCTGCTCAAGTGGTGTATAAATTGAAATCCTAATAAAGCAAACAAAACTGAAAGATTTGTTCACTTTATTTGATGTTGTCTGCACTTGATTTAAGTGGGGGAGAGTGGGTTTTATACCATTTGTCTGGTCTACCTTGAAATATACTACTGCTTAATCCTTGAGAGCTTTTGGAGTCCCAACTCTTGGGTACTGGCTGCTGAGAAGTATTGAAAAGTGGCTTGGGAAGTGTGGATTGGGATTTGGGTGACTTGGTCTGGGCAGGGGAACTCTGTTGGTGGCTGGTGGATAATTGGTTGGCATCTTCAGCCTGAAATTCTACTTGGTTATTGACTGCAAGAATTTCTGAGTCTTGCAGCTTAACTGAGGTGCTGTTATCAACCAATTTATTGGTTGCATCAACAGCATCCTCAGTGACTGCAAGATGGCTGACTAGCACATCTGTGCAATTGGATTGATTGGGGGTAGGGGAACAACAGTGTGGGGTGCTGCAGATGCAGCAGCAGGAATCTGGAAATTTTCAAATCTGCTGGTTGGATTTTGCAGCAGATCTGATTGAGGGTGGCATTGGATGCACCCAGCCCATTTAAAGCATTAGGACTGGGTGTTCCAATGCCGCTGGGAGCCACAAGCTCCCCCGGGCCAGCATTAAAGCTGGCCCCAGGATGGGACCCGGCTTCAGGTCACTTTGAACTGCCCAAATAGGCCAGGGCAGTTTGAAGCGGCCCTTGCCCGCTCTGGTGGATGGTTGGGGGTTCGAATCCCCCAGCGGGCTTTCTCAGCCACCCTTGCTTTTGCTTGGCGGCCAAGTGCAGGGGTTCAACCCCCGTTCTGGGCTTCAATTTTGAGGCCCTGACAAAATCAGTACGAGATCTCACAGCCCTCCTGCCTCACTGCCCGCAGTTTTCTGTCCACCAGGTGTACACTTCAGGCCCGTTCACTTCACTGAATACCCCTTGAAGCCTGAATATAAGGACTATACCCCAGAAAAGATACTCAAACTTGATCCTTTGGCCTGCATAAAATCTGCTGTTAGATACAATTGTCAAGGCCTGTGGATATTCTTAAGACCAAAATTGTTTAGAGGAAAATTCAACTACCTTTCTGCTTACAACATTCATATGGAACCTCCCGTGACACCCAAGCCTATGCCTGCTTCCTCGCCTGACCTCCCAACTGACCATACTGGCAAGCTCTTTGGAATTGTGTACATCACCCTCACAGAGGTGATTGACACTATTATACCAGCCGCTGGCCCGTGGTCTTGGGTGGGGAAGTCTGTTTCCTACCTTCTTAAGTTGGCTCCTCTCTTGTGGTGGGCCCTGCCCGCTAAAACACCAGCCCAATTTACCCCTGAAAACGACAGGCTGGCCACCCAAGGCTGGATCCCTGACAGGACCTGACCACTTGCTGAATGACAACCTCTCCCAGCTGGCACCTAGCATTGACCCAGGACATATTTTAGTGTCTGAAGAGCTAGAGCACCACAGCCACACCCCACTGAATTCAATCTTTACATTTTCAAAGATGTAAATAAGGGATTGAATGGAAGGATGAGCTGTATCGAGCTTTTGGCTTGGCTATCGACTTTAAATTTTAAGCTTATAGATGAATTGATTCAGTTAAATCCTTTATGGCTTGAGCCCACTCGAGACAACATTACAGACATCCAGACAGACTCGATTTTATATATGTTAATCAATTGCATCCTTGAATTAAACCAGCTTTCTATTGAGATTTAAAAAAATCATTTGCCCCTTGTTTCCAAAGGACGACATCTGACATTCTCCAAGGTTTCAGAACCCAGTGACTCGATTTGATTGAGCTTATTGATGGATAATTCGAGAATATAGCTTGGTTGGATTTAAGGTCTTGATTTTTAGGAAGATTGATTTAAATTTTAAATTAGAATTCTCTTTGGACCAAGTCAGAGGGGATAAAAGCCAAGTTATTTCCGATGCAGGGCGTAAGTCAAAATCAACTTATTGGAAGCTTATTCCCATCATCTCAACCCAAACGTTATATTGTTGATATTTGAAAGCCTTGAATGAAGCAGCCCGTTGGTATTGAAATAGGAAATTCTGTTTTTTATATCGACTCAGATATTTTCGGGTTAAACTCCAAAGTGTCTTTAACTAAAGTTCGAGCTCCTTTAGTTCAATTAAAAGTCGATTTGTCTGTTTGTTCTACTGAAAAATGCTCTGATCGCCCTGCTGGTTCATGTTGGAAAGAGCAGGCATCTCTCAACTTCGCCTTGTATATACTTTAATTTGATCTCTAGAGTCAGTGGCTTAAATAAAAAGCTATCTGCCTTTGCCAAGCCGTTATTATACTACTACCCTCTCTTTACAGGAAACCCCTATTTGTCATCATATACTTCTCTGTGTCAACTTATCAGTCTTCTTCCTGTACCAACTAATTTTAATATTGACTCCTCTTTGTTTCTCTCGGAAAAGGCTATGGTGGATGTTGTCTGTCTCGATTTGACAACTGTAAACATGGGGTTCATGGACACACTCGTTGATGATAAGCCAAATTGGCTAACAAAGATATTTTTTAATCTCCCTAAGTTGGAGATACTTAGGCTTCAGTCTAACTCTATTACCGGGATGATTAATTCTAAAGTTATCTCTAATTTACTTGAGAGTTCCTCGGTTACCGTTAAAGGGTCCAAGCAACTGAAGTCGTTTGCCTTGCGTTCCCTTTCAATTCCTGGCTTGGATATCCAAACCAGACTGATAGTGCCATTTATATCTTTGTTTCCTAACCTTGAGGAATTAGATATTAGCGAATGCCGCTGTTTAGCCTTCTCTGTTCTGAAAGAAACTGTTTTTGTTCTTCCTTTCCTCTGCTATCTAAACATCTCCTCTTGTTCTAATTTAGTTGGGAATGTAATGGATCTTTTCATGACTCCTATGCTTGGTTTGGAGGCTGGGCGCACAGACACAGGCTCTAGGATTCAGATCATCTCTATTGGCAATCCTCAACTTGACAAGTATTTCCAGCCACCTCCATATATGGAAGAATGTTTGTCTAAAAAATAGGGATCAAGTAAAAGGTAAAAAGACTCCATTCTGATTTCTAATGACTCAAATAGAATCAGATAGCTCCCTTTGATCTTTTACCTGAAGTTTGATTTTTCTCTTCTTAATTTCATTCTGAAGCTAGTTGCTTGATAGTTTTTGAAAATTTAAAGTATTTTTAAAACAATGTAATTTAAGTTTGATATGTTTCTTCAACTTTGATTTTCCTCTAGCCAAGCCATATACTGCTATTATATCTTGCTAAAAATAAAACGAGTGGGCGGCTTCATTTACATATGTTCAAGAATTTGCTAGCTGCCTCAAAGTCAATTAAACTAGTCATATTTTCAGAAGATATACTAACTTTAAATGATCTTTACTCACTTTTATTTGGCTAGCCCATGCAGGATTTAAGGAAGCAATAAACAATTTAATTGATTTCTAGTAAAAATGACAAAATTTGTCTCACATTTAGTTTTTGTTGCTTCATTGACTTTTCTAGAATTCAGTGTAACTGTGGTATGTGTAAATAGGCACAGAAGAAAAAAGAGAATAAAATAAGCAGAGTATTAATTGTTTATAAAAATTAAGCTGTGTTATACTCTTAATAGGATCAGGTTCTTTCTGGCACCTTGTAATACGCAGTATATTTATAGTCATGAGGGTTGTCTGATTCTACTTGTGCTGCTTGAATAAAAATATGATCATTAGTCTTGGGTGCCTTCCCGATAAGTGCTGAGATTGTTGGGTGCCTATTCTGGGTGAAGGGAGGATTCTGGCCCTGAACCAAACTGTAATTAGGAATATTTGCCAAAACACAACACCACATCCCTGGTCCCCTGCGACATCTGTCACAAAGGTTGTTGGAAGGTGATTATCTGGTGCTTAGGCTTCATATGGCTCTAGTTTTCTGATAGTTGCAGGAAGAATGATCTTCCTATGGCAGACTCTGAGCTTGCAGACGGACATGTAGCTGTGCTTGAGCATTTTATTTTTGTGTCACACATGCAAGCCTCAAACTTTATAGATATGATTGGTATTAACTTTGGCGCTATTGTTTGGTACATAAGTAATTCGATTCATAACAAATTGAATTGCCAAATGCTAAACCAGCCAATCGGATTGCACCTCTTCACCTCCCCACTTTTGGGTGGCTGATAGGGGCCCTAAAACAATTTTAAATGAAAAATTAAGTCTTTAAAACCCTGTTTTTTAAAGGCTCAGGTTTAAACCTGAGCTGTTTTTTGCCATTTTTCAAAAATTTATTAATAAAAAACCTTAAACAATATTACATCCTATAAGTAATTTTTAATTTCAAATCCAGTGAAAATAATTTCAGATAACTATTTACTAATGTCACAACATCCACAATTACTCCCTCTCAGGGAACTAATTACCCCAGTGATTCCCTGACTGATCATTAGGTCAGTGATACTCTTATTAATTGCCCATCTAATACAAGGATCAAACCTTTCAAGTCCTAAACAGAACATTACCTGGACAAACCATATGACTACCATGACGTATATGGACAGCATGTGGCTTCCCATGATACTATATAATCCTCAATATTTTTATCAAATAAAGTATCATTCTCTTCTTTATTTCCCCCTTTATTTTGTTTTTTATACTTCTGAGAAGTATATACTTGACAGTGGTAGCACAGGTAGGTTATCCACACCTACACAAATCAAAGGAAAAATTCTTCCAAAGAAAAAACCCAGCAGATGGTACCCCTCACCAGCTGGAGAAGATATGAATAAGGTCAGGACGTCCTCATGGGATACACTGTCTTCAACAATATTCTTGTACCAACCAAACAGTACAACTTCCTCAGCACACAAGGAGTCCTGAACCCACCCCCAAGCCAGGACATGTCCAAAATACCCACATTGTTTTTCAATGCCTCCACTCAGCAGAAATTGGAACAATCTCAGGACTACACTGTAAAATACCAACCTCTGGATTCAAATTACACAAAAAAGTTCACACAAGTTGGATACTCCCAAAGACTCTGGTCAAGTGAAGTTGCCTTACAAGTCACTGGAGCTACCTCCTGGTTTGTAAGCAGCTGGTTTGAACAACACCCCAACCATAATGAAGACTGGGATATGTTTAAGAAAGCCTTCTTAGAAAAATTTGCCATCAAGGACTCTGACATAGTGATCATGACATAACTCAGAACCTTCAAGATAATGTGAACCAACAAAGAATATATTGTAGTGTACAAAGACTTACATGACTGAGCCCCTGACAGCATAAACTTCAATGAAGCTGGCCCACATCTGGATTTCTACAATGGTCTCCCAACACACATTAGATGTCAGTTTGATATGAGGCAATGCAAGAACCTCCAAGATGTATTCTTGAAAGAAAAACAAGCTGCTCAGAAATCTGACAATCTGTGTGAAACCAATAAGTAAAAGGAGAGCCCCTCATACAGAAAGAACACTCCTCCAAATAAAAGCCAACTGAACCAACAACCCTCATCCTTGAGGCAGAAGTTGTACAACTCAGACAAACCATATAAGTACAGACAATGTACCTGAGGAGGGAAAAGCTCAAGGAAGTGCTCAAGCAAGCCACCCCCCACTTTACAAGACTTGTACAGAGACCAAGACATGGATTTAATTATCATGATCCAAGTCCCCTCCAGAAATCCCATTATTTTTACCACCCAAACTGAAAATAAACTCCTCACTTATCCTTTCTGTTTTTGCAGATATCAAGGCACATGTAAAGTTGCTTCCCCCTGGCTCTGGATTGGACCTTCTCCCCGCTGAACAAATAAATCTCCCCAAAACCTTCTAAACCTCTTAATTCTTTGAAGGATTTGGCACATACTGTGGACAAGAGATTTGTCTTTGACTACCCCATGGACCACCTAACGTCTTCTGTGCTGTTGTGAAAAAACACTGGTCAATTTAAATTACTTACTAGCCTGGTGTTTATCACGGTAGTTTTCATAATGTAGGATATTATTTGTCCCAACCAGAGAACCAAGAAATTGGGGAAACAGTTAACTAAGTTGATGGATTTGAATCAAACTTTTGACCAAAAATGGGTTACTGCTGCTCCAGTTTGTCAGCATGGTTCAATTACCCAAGGAAGATTGTCACTGATAAATAGATGTAATCTAAGAGTCACCCAATATAACCTTGTTTATCAGAATGATCATCAAAAATTAATCACACAAGGGTTTTTTGCGTGCTGGACAAGGTAATATTGGAATGAGATAGAATAGGAGCCATGGATTCAGGTGGTATTGCTTAGTCAATAATTTTGGTACATATTGGAAAATTTTCCCTTTTCAACTATCAAGAGTTGAGTACTCCCTAAATTACTCAATAAAATTTAAATTATCTCCTGGTTAAACATTTTTTAAAATGCATCCTGTAGTGGGTCTTCTCTGCTATATTTCTTAAAACTTGATTTTAAATTAAATTGTATCTGGAAGATGGAGTTTTGCTTTGGGCTCTACATCATCTATGTTGCCTAATGTTACACCAATGCCCTCCAATAGTAGAGTTTTTACCCTGTGTTGAAATGTGCTAATATGTGATGGATTTGATGAACATTAAGTTTGAAGTCAGATCCAGAATGTAATTACGCATTAGGCAATCACTTGGCCAATCAATTGAGAACTAGTGGATTCCAGAGAATTCTGGATTTCACTTGAATCCTCTTGGCAATTAGGTAATTTGAAGGTTAAACAAAGGGGCAACAAACAACGCCTTTAATTCCAGAATTGAAGCTTGTGTCTGGTGCTAGAGTCTGGAAACCTAAATGGAGATGACATCAATAATCTGATTGCCTGATTGATCTCTACTTCCGGGTGCAAAATCAATAGCCAATACTGGTATTGATATTTGATATGTGTTGATGCCAAGCCTGGTTTATTTGCCTGGTTTCCCATCCCATCAATTCTCCTTCTCTCAATTTCCCACTCTTTTATATATACTTGGTGAATATACTAAATAAATATAAGTTTTTGCCCCTGTCTATTGTTCAATCCTACTTTGGGTTACTACTGATAAGAAGTACCTTTTGAGCAAGCTTCAAATATGGAATTAAGAAAAAAGAGAAGTATATTTTATTGGATAATGCTTTAGACTTATATAGACTTGGCTGTAGCGGGGATTTAGTTGGATCAAACCTAGGGGTTGGTCATGTGCTAGATGGGTTTGAGCCACTGGATACTTGGAAAATCAGGTGATATTGCTTGGTTACCATTCTCGGTATGTCAAACGGTATATTGGAAGGTGACTAAATTGGGAAATGGCTGGATGTTAAGTAGGTTGGCGGTAGCCAAAATGCTTGTATATCCAGACCCTTGACATCTCCCTTAAGGGGTTACTCTGGTGCATCAGGAGGGGGCTTTGTCTTAACGGCTGCCACCTGATGCTCCTGGAGCTGTTTGCTAGTTGGAACCAGTCTGATCAAGTGCTCTCCTTTACTGAGGCAGAGACGGGTTCTGTAGTATTTCTTGATAATTGGGTTCTTGGCACTTTGGAATTTTACTAGGTAAGTGTTGTGCTCTAGTCTGTATTTGATGACTCTTCCTGGTCCCATGTGTACTGAGTCTAGTTTCTTTCTGTTGCCAGCTAGAATTCAGACAGGGGAGTTGATGGGAAGTGGTTCCTCTGTGGAGGTTACCTTTTGTGTCTTGAGCCTCTTCATTTCAGCTATTTTAGCTTTGAGGCAAATGTGTTATAGGTTTGGTGCTTGCTCTACTGTGGGAGGTTTCCCTGGGGGGATCTTTATGTAGGGTTGTTTGTTGCAGGTGATTATTTCTGGCTTGTACCTGTAGATTAGCTCAAACGGTGAATAGCATGTCCCTTGGTTGGTGCGGACTCAGGATACTAATAATGCATGTTTCACGTGTAGTGGCCATGTGTCTTTGGCTTTACCATCCATTATTTTTTCTAGGGTCCTGATAAGGCTGCCGTTCAGGCATTCCACTCTACTGTTGGCCTGTGGCCTGTATGGAGAGGTGGTGAAGTGTTTAATGTTTTTGGATTTCAAGTTGTCATTAACTACATGGCCTGATAACTCTGTTGCTCCATCAGTTATGATGTAGTCTGGAGTGCTGTAGTTGGCTATGATTGCTTTGTTAATCAAAGAGTTGATGGTTTCTGCTTTATGGTCCTTTTTTGTCCAGCAGATGGGCCAGCGTGTGGCAAAGTTGATAGCTACAATTAAGAAACATTGGTTTGTCTTTGTTTCTGGGAAGGACCTCACTACGTCTAGCCCCCAAACCTTAAATGGTTCAGGGTCTGGTACTGGGTTGACCATTGGCTGAGGAGCCTTTGTACTGGTGTATTTCTCGCACACTGTGCACTTTTTCAGAACATCAACTATATCCTGTTTGAGGTTAGGCCACCATACTATTTCTTTTAGTGTGAGGTATAGTTTGTTAGCCTTTGTATGGCCTAGCAGGCAGTGATGTCTTAGTATGGTATCAACTCTTTGTGCAAGTGGGATGTACAGGATATGTTTATCATTGATAATTTGGTATACTGTGCCATTTGATACATGGAAGTACTTTTTGTTTCTTACTAATGTATTGTGGGTCAGTTGATGTGTTGAGGGGTCTTTCCCTTTGGTTTTATACTCAGTGTTGTACAGGTTTGGCCAGTCAGGGTCCAGGTGGTCAGGGTGATCCTCTCTAGGCTGATATAGTCTAGAGAGAGCATTGGCTGTGACCAGCTCTGCCCCCTTTTTGTACTGGATGTCCAGGTTAAGCTGTTCCAGCAAGGACATCCATTTGGCTTGCCGCCATGTGAGTGCATTCTGAGTTTTGAAATAGATTAAGGATTTGTGGTCAGTTAGTACTCAGACATTTAGATGTCCTTCTAAGTAACATCTCCATTTCTTGAATGTGTGATATATTGCTAGCAATTCCTTATCGTGTATTGGGTATCTCTTCTCAGTGTTGGTTAGTTTTCTGCTTTCATAACATACTGGCAGGAAGTCTTGCTGCCCTGGCTGGCAGAAGTGCAAGACTGCGCCAATGGCGGTGTCACTGGCATCTGACTCGAGCTTGTAGCACTTGTTATTGTTAGGGTATTGCAAGATTGGTGCTTTGATCAGAGCTTGTTTTAATAAATGGAAATTCTTGTCGCATTCTGGAGTCCAGATGAATTTCTTTTTGGCATTACCCTTGGTTAAGTCATTGATTGGTGTGGTTAGTTTTCCGCAGCATTTGATGTATTTCCTTAGGTAAGCTACCAACCAAAAAAGCATCTAACTTGTTTAACAGAGGTGGGGTGTTGCATGTTATTTATGGCCTTAATTTTGTCTGGATCTGCTTTGATGCCACTGTCAGAGACAATGTGGCCCAAGAACAGGAGTTCCTTTTCCATAAATTGGCACTTACTTGATTTTGCGTAAAGTTTGTGCTCTGAGAGTCAATTGAGTGTCTTGCAGACATGCGTGAGGTGTTCCTCTTTGGTTTTTAAGAATATGATAATGTTGTCAAGGTAGCATAATGTATTTGAGAGACTGTTTAGTGCTTGGTTCATCATGGTGACAAATGTTGCAGGAGCGTTGGTCATCCCAAAGTTCATTACCCTACATGCAAAGAATCCAAATTGTGTACGGAACACAGTTTTTGGTATGTCCTTCTCCTTTACTTCAACTTGGTTGTACCCTGAGGTGAGGTCAATTTTGGAGAAAAATTTGGCACCTGAGAGTCTTGAAAACAGATCCTTTATAAGTGGGAGAGGGTATTTATTATTTACTGTGCTTGCTTTGAGAGCTCTATAGTCAGTTACTAGATGTAGAGTGCCTTCCTTTTTCTTTACAAAGAATACTGCTGCCCCCCATGGGGATTCAGACGGGCGGATGAAGCCTTTAGCTAAGTTGTCCTCAATGTGTGTTTTGAGGGTTTGGGTCTCCATGGGAGAGTGTCTGTAGAGGGGTGCAGGTTTGGACATGGCTTTGCATAAGTCAATGTCATGTTTGACCTCCCATTCAGGGGGTAACTCTATGAGTTCTTCTTTTTAATACACAAGTGTATTCATTTAGGAGTGCCGCAAGTTCTGGGCATTGGATCTTATGTGTTTGTATATTATTAAATTTGGAGTACCTCATTATGTGGAGGGTGCTGTCTTTGGTTAGGCATTCAGAGTCATCTTGATTTATGACTTGAACAAATATTGTGTCTCTTAGAATGAGGTTGTTGGGTTCTTTGAGAATGTTGAAATTGACTCCATTGCGCTTAATGGTCATGGTCTTTGTTTTCCAACATACGCTGGGGTTCACTTGGGTGAACCAGTCCATGCCTGCTACAATGTTGTAGTTTATGTTGTTCATGACAAGTCCTTTGATGGACGTTTGTATGCCTTGGAGGTCAATTCTGAAGGGAGTTGTTTTGCCTTTGAGTAGAACCTTTGATTTATCTGCCATTTTGGCGTACTTGAAGTTGGATTTGACAACTGGTATTTTGTACTTGGGAACAAAGGGTTTGCTAACCATAGTGTGTTGTGCACCAGAGTCAAATAAAATTTTGTGTGTATGTGATTTGTAAGTGCATGGGTAGACAAGAAGTTGTGAGCAATCTTTATTTTTTAAGTTCATAAAAATGGAGGATTGCAGGACACAGGGAATGCAAGTAGAAAAGTTTGTGCCTTGGTACAATTTCTTCTCAAGTTGGGGGGGAGACAGGGGCACTTAAGCCTGTTCCCCCTCCTCTTTTCCCTGTTCCTCTGTTTTGAGACCTTTGAGGTCAGAGAATGTGGGGTCAGATTCATAGTGGGTTGCTACTTCAGCATTGTTTACTTTGACGGTGTCCTCTTTCTTGGGACAGGAGCAGTTTGCGCTTTGGCTGTAATTGCCATTGTTGCAGTTGGAGTTGCTGTTATTATGTTTGGTATTTTGGCGTTTGTTGCCATTGGAGTTTTCTCTGCCATTGCCGTTTGAGGAGCAATTGCCGTTGCATGCAGCATATTCCATGTTGGCGTGTTTGGCTTCTGCAATGAGCGCAGGCATGGAGGTATTTGCCTCTGGGCAGATGAGGGCAGCAACAGAGGGTTTCATTCTGTTGATTAATGAGGCTCTGGTATGTACGTTATCAGCTTGTGCTGGGTTTTGGTTCTTGCAACGTATCTCCTCAAATTTGTTGGCGTAAGCTGCAATAGTGGTCTTCTGAGGAAGATCACGGAGCTGTATTGCAATGTCTTGGAGGGATTCAGTGACGCAGAAATTGTGGGTGATGTCCACTTTGAACTCTTCCCAGTTGTCAAGCTGGTTGTCAGTTTGTGAGCCAACCCAGGTGGCAAACCAGTTAGCTGTAGCTTTGTACAGGCGCTTGCTGGCTTCCTGGACCCATTTTTTGTGGGGGATGCAGCTGGCGCGGAGTTTAGCAGCTGAGTGGTCTAGCCAGTTGATGACGTTTTCTTTGTTTTTACCAAAGAACTTGTCAATACCAATGTATTTGGTGTTGATCACTTCACCTGTGATAGGTGGTATTACGTTTGTTTGTGATTGAAGAGAGCAACTGTATTGAATAATCTTGGCACATGCTTTAGGCATGACCAGACCTTTGAATACAGTGCATCCACTAGGTATATCTTTGTCCATGTCATGGGCGCAGAAGTAAGTTTTCCAGGTATCCTGGGATGTGGCCTGGTTGAGTACCTGAGAGAAGGTGGGCAGGTTTTGATCAGTCATTTTCTCTCTCATGGGCATGGTCAAAAACCCGTAGCTGCTACCAGTGATAAGGAGCGCCTTTTGGGGAAGCTTCAAATATGGAATTAGGAAAGAAGAGAAGTATCTTTTATTGGATAATATTTTTGACTTATATAGATTTGGCTTTGGCAGATATTAGTTGGATCAAACCTAGGGGTTGGTCATGTGCTAGATGGGTTTGAGCCACTGGATACTTGGACAATCATGTGATATTGCTTGGTTATCATTCTCAGTATGTCAAACGGTATATTGAAAGGGGACTAAATTGGGTAATGGCTGGATGTTAAGTAGGTTGGCAGTAGCCAGAATGCTTGTACATCCAGACCCTTGACACTACCCTGTTTTCAAGTATAGTAATTGAACAATTACCAGGGCTGATTCTTGCTAGCTTAACCCAACAGTCTGCACTTACGACACCCTGGAATCCAAAACTGAGACTGTGATTACTTCCCAATGTCCATATTTTTATTCTTAGGATTCTATAATCTTGTTGCAGGCTATCTATTTGGGACTTCTTTGGTTGGGTTTAATTATCTTGTTAAGTCCTAGTGCATCTTTTGAAAATTTCACTAAATAGTATTTGAAGCTTTGGTGGTGGTTTTTTACCAACTCCTTATGGATTTGGATGGTTATTCCACACCACTTAGAGACCTCTTTATACTACCCAGCAATTTCTTTCACAGTGACAACCACTCTTAAAATCTATAATGGTCAGCCAGTCAAAAGATTTCATATTATCTGCTGTAAACTCAAAACTAGCAGATGAATTTGGTCTCCAAGATCACCCTATAATCACAAAGTGTCACAGCTCATACCAGAATCCAGCTGGACTCCCACAGGGGAGGCAGGCTGGGCCTGGAAGGCCATGTACACAATAGGCGCAATTCTGACCAGGTAGTTGACTACAGTAGCTAAGGGACGCCAACTCCCAGTATGGGGTACAATCTGGTTGGCCAGCCCCAATACTGTGATATAGACAAACCCCAACTTACTGAAGTCCTGAACAGGAGGCGTGTTGGGTAAGGAGGGAGTGGTAAGAATCTCCTTCATATCAGGCAGAATGGTCACTATCAGGTGGCCAGGAGGGAGATCAAGGTGATGGGGATGGAAGAACTCCAAGTCAAGGGCGCAAGGTGGCTTAACAAAAGTGACAGGAGCAGAACCAGGAGGGAACAGATAGGTGCTATTATATTGTGTAGTGGATTCACAAATAGATGCAAACAGAATAATTAAATTTGAGCAAAAATAGATAATTCCTGAAAGAAGATAATAATTTATGGGCACAAAGTTATTTATTTAAATATTTCAACAATGAGGAAGGCTTTTCCTCCTCATTATTTATACTTACTAGGAAAAACTTAGCCTTTTGTGCCACCAGAGGCCTGATGGCATCATTTTTAGCAATACTTGAAATTTGGCCTGTAAATTGTGCACTTGAGCCCAGAGATGGAAGGGCATTGGCTGATATGCAGAAACCTTGGTTTTGATGCAGCATGACAAGGTGCCACAGCTATTATTAGATCCTGCAAGCAATTGAGCACCCAGTTGCGCAATTGAACAATCACCCTCCTGATGTACAATAGTTTTCAAACCTGCTGAGATAAACATATATTAGTCAGTTTAGAACACATGGGTTCAGTCACAAAACAAATTTCAACTGGAACCAGTTGAAGGGTAAGTTATTCAATAAAGATTCCATTTATCTATAGCTGGAAACAAAAATAGTCAATCCCACGACAAAAATGAAGTCAAATAACAAATTTCAAAGATGAGACATCAAACACATGGGAATCAAATTCAAAACGCACATAATCCAGTCACTTCCTGAATAATTCTACATCAAATTTGATAATGAGTGTGTGGCAAATATGATACAAAATGAGAACACATGAGGTTCAGTCACAAAAGTGATGAACTCAAACACAAAACGACTTATTTTTTGAAAATATTGATTATTTTTGGGACTCAAATTGGAAATAGTGGATTTCAGGAGTGAATCCACCAAAATCTATTCAGGGAACTAAAACATTGTTTTCAATGTATGTACATCTAAATTTGGCATTTATGTCTGAGAGAATGTCTCAAATAGGAGCACTCATTTAAATAAAATTAGCTTTCTAGAAATACTTTGCCTTTCTGTTTTTAATAGAATTTCAATTGCTTTTTATTAGTATGAGTTTTCAAGTGAAGGTAACACTTAATGAAATAAGCCTGTTGAAAATAGGAGATATCTTTGTTTGCAAATTGGCACACTGACTTATGGTCAATCTAGCACAAGACCACTGGGTTCTCTAGTGCTAGATTGACCACAAGTTGGCGTGCCAATTTGCAAACAAAGACATACTATTTTCAACAGGCTTATTTCATTAAGTTAAAATGGGTGTAATAACTGAGGTGTGTCTGGTCTGTAGCAATTGTAGCTTTTAAATTTTCTTTATTGTAGTGCTAAAAAAATAATGAAGTTATAATGGAAAATAATAGAATTAATAAAAATAATCCATCACACCACAAATATATCTGAGCTGTATGATCTACATATAAACCCTGGTTGTGATTATTTTTTTAATAAATTTATGCCTTGGGTCAAAATTGGCATAATGATTCAAGAACAAATTATATTGTACTTGGATAAAACATGTGCATGAACAAAATATGTTGTTCATGATACTAATTATGGGTTGGTTTACGCGTTCTGAAGTATGATCCACATATAACCTGCAAAATTGGTTATCTTTTAATAAATATGTACTTTGGGTCAAACTTAGCATATTTATTTGAGAACAAATCATAGTTTACTTGGACAGAATATGTATATGAAAAAATATGCTGTTCATGATACTAGGAATGGGTTGATATATACAATAAATATACATAATATCAATATCAAATGAATAGAACTACTTAAAGCTAATACAAAATCATAAGTAAAATCATTATATATTTATTTAAACTCTATTAGATACAATATAATATATATAGTTTATTGGGAAATTTCATTGGTATAAAAAGGGCTGGGATAATTCCAAAGAAAACATGGCAGAATTGGAGGCAATGATTAAGGAATTAGACACAGCGGTGGCTAAAATCAAGGAGGTCCATCAAAAGATGAAGGACATGCTAAAGGAGGTGGCGTTAGAAGGCAACAAACTAGACAAAATTACTGTGAAGACAGTGAAAAAGAAGATTCCCAATACTACCAAAAAAACTCACAAACAGGCTCCTAAACATGCAAAAAGATGTTCTTGCCAGCCTACAGTTCAAGCCACAGGGTTTGCAACCGCAGAGGCATGGTCAAAGGATCCCTTTCAGGATACCAGGAGTACCGTGGAGCTCCAGAAGGTGAGGGAGGAGTCAAAGTAGGTACCAGTATGGCCCATCAGATGATGGGACCTAACTTTACCAGGTAGGAAAGGGCCTTCCCATCCACAGCCCAGGGCCCAGTTGCTGGCAAGGCAGAATCAATCAACCCTATGAGCTCCAGATAAAGTACTCCCAGGAATTGACTACTCTGGCCAGAAGCATCAGAAGTGGGTGGGATAGAGATGGTTGGCTTGGGTGCTGGGGGTGGTTCCATGGGGACCAGGTAGGCAGCAGGATTGTTGTATTTCCTGCTGAAGATAAAAGGGTAAATGGTGATTGCTTTGCTGTCACGGAAAACTTGGTGGGGTTCCTTGGGGGCGTTTGGGCAGGTGTACCACTGCAAGTCTTCCAAGGTCCAGGGTTTGTGGTCAGGGTTTGGGGGATACTCAATGAAATGCACAGGGCCAAATGGAGCGTTAGGTGGGCAATAGTAGTCAAAGGCTTTGGGTTTGTCAACTAGAGTCTGGCTATCTATCCCTGTGGTTGGGTACTGACACTTTGGTGTTAGCAGATGGAAGAGTATCAAAAATAGGTATGGAAACAGATTGGTGAACCAAAGGTTCATAACAACTTTATTGGCAAAGATGACAATACAGAACTTTTTAAGGTGCTTCTGATTTATATAGTTACTCACATGCAAGTGCCTCTGGGCATTTTTCTGGTGCTAACTGTGTGGCAAGGCTTGGCATCTCAAGTTCTGCTGTTTGGTTGGCTGCTTCATGGTCATTTTTGGGGGTTTTCAGGAAAAGTTGTTTGGCTTTTTGGTGGTCCATCTTGGCTTGGATGGTCATTGGTTCTGACAGGTTTGGCTTCAGGAGTCATGGGTTTTTTCCCAATCTGATCACCATTTTTGGACTGGCTTGAAAGGCATTCTTGAGGCAAAGAAACTTGATTAAAAAGGGTTCCCAATTGGGAACCCCAAATTACTTGAAGGAGGATGGGCTTGAACTGGGTTTACTGGGCAGCTAAAATTAGCCTGCCCAGGCCCAGAAAAACCCACCAAGGCTTGAGCATAGCTTTTGGGGCCCAGAATGGGCCTCACAGCTGTCAATAGGGCAGAAATGGTTGCTGCACCTGGATTTTTGTTTTTTGAAGCAAATCCAGGTGCAGACAAATCTCCCCCACCCGCTAGCCCCGCCTGGCGGCTAGGAGCGGGTTCAATTCCCGCCTGGGGTTTCAAAGCTTTTACTTTTGTAACAATCCCAAGATGTTTGAGCAACTAAAAAAATAAAAAGAAACAGAAACAAACAGAAGACCAGCAACCAACTAGTGACAGATCCTGTGAAGCAGCAGATATCAAGAGGGCAACAGGTAAAGATATAGAAGAAGGTAAAAAATAAAACATCACATAAAAAAGATTATACTAACTTTTTTTATTTATAGAAGAAAACAAAGGAGTAGTCTGCCAATACCTAAAACCCTACTTATTGCAAACCTTTTACAGCAACTACATCCCCCCATAGGGCGTCAGCTGGTCCTGACGCCAGCTGCTGCCTCTGAGATGATTAATAAATTACCCTATGTCAGGGCCCCACTTAAAAGAGAACAAGTCCCCAATATTGTGGGCCAAGGCCCCTAATTAAGCCCTGCAATAATCAAACCAATAGGAACCTTAACCATTGTGAGGTGTTTAAATTGTCCCAAGTATGCAAACCTTCCCATCATGAAGTTGAACCTCCCTAACAGGTAATACCCTACCAGGTACATCATCAAGTATAAAGATGCATTGGGTCTAACCAAGGAAGTTTTGGCTGGTGGAGGTGGTGTAGTGGAGCAGCCATATTGAAATTTTCTCCCCCAGTTTATGGAGGGATATTTAAGCCACCCATTAGCCAGGGACTCCTCTTAGTGTGAGTTGTCAGGTGAGGAGTTATACCAGTTGGTGGTGCAGGTTGGACCTTACAGAGAAAGGACAACAGACAGAAAAAGGATTAGAAACCAGAACAGGAAATAGTTTCCCTTCATGGCTTCAAGAGGAATTCAAAGTATAAGTATGTACTAGCTGGAATAGAAAAGATTATCTTTATTGTTGGAACAAGTAGATATAGTAAATGGAGCTCACTTAAATACCCCAGTAATAAACTATAAACATTTAAGAGGGTAAATGAGTTTGAGGGATTTAAAATGGAGTCTCATTAAAATAATGGCTGAAGAGATTACTTTTACCATTTGTTTTTCTACATGGAGTTTAATAATCAGGACTTTAAAATATAAGAATGAGAGGTACCAAGAGACAGCCACAAGAACAGCCACAGTTAAGTGGTGATTTAGGTTAAAATCATTGTGGAACAAGTATGGTGCCTTATTCAAATATAGACCAAGTAGTTCAGAGAGCGTCAAGTGTGGTATACACTGCCACTTAGCATTCAAACGGTAAGTGATGTTGCCTAGTAAGATACTAAAATTTCTGGAACTAGAAGCAAAAGTGGGATCAAAAGTCAAATGAATTGAATCTATATAAATATGCATATATGCTGGATGATTGATTTTAGACTAACATTAGACTTGTCTTTAGGGTTCCAGGTTTGATCCCTGTCTGGCTCCAAGCCAGAGTTCAAACTAGTTCTTAAAACTTTGTTGTTGATTTCCTTTGTTTGGGTGTTTGTAGAAATGGTGTTCAAACACATAGTGTAATCAGGGGAGAATTCCCTGACACCATATGAAGCAAAAACAACTTGAAACACTCCAACCAAAGCAAGATGACTCCAAATGGCGGGTCTTGGCTTTGGCTGTGGCCCCTAACCTGCACCTCAACAAGTACATTCCACTCCCTAACTTTTTCAAGCTCTTTGTTGTACTTGTATGGGACTTTGTCAAAGCCATGTTATACCAAAACATATCCAATATGGAGAGAGGACAAGAAGAAGTCCATTTCTGTTTCCCAACTGAGCACATAATATCCCATATCCCAATTTTTTTTAAAAAATAACCAAACTTAGCTATAGTTTGTATGCCATCATGCCTACCTATGTAGGCGTCCTTATAGACTTCAAGGCCTTCTGGGGCTCCAAAAAGACTGGGATACTGCCAACCATAGAAAAAACCTTTACAACCACACCCTTTAAAATTAAGATCAGTACTCTGTACAATAAATTTTGTGAGTTCTCAGCCCTGTTTGAAGGGCAGAGACTTCACTTGATTGTTTACCTAGGTCCTGTACTGATGTGGATTAAAGCAGAAGCACACAACCTGTCTGATGTAATAATAAAGCAGGATGAGATTTGATATTTATTAGATGAAAAAATTTCCCCTGTATACAGCTCAATATAGCACTTTATTCAGGAGGCAGTTATTCTTGTTGCCACATATGGAATGGCAGCTCCACTGGAAAAATCCTCCTGGCCAATTTTACAGTAGTTTTAAAAGCTATGATGACAACCAAAAATACCTCAGATTTAAACAAAATGATTTCAGATTTGAACAAAATCCAAGTTGCGCGGGATTCAGGATTCAAATAATTTAAATATTTTTGGTTAATAAATGAACTTTCAAACAAAAAACAAAATTTCACTAGCCCATTATACAAAATTTTATCAAACATCAAGCAGTGTAATGTAAAACACAAACAAAATGAACTGACACAACAGTGAGATGGATGCATGCTATTCCAGAGTATATTATAATCCAAGCAGGATTCATATGAGGCACCAACAAAAGGACTAAAATGAAACAAAATTAGAGCAATCTAGAAACAAGATTCCACAAACACAAAACAAAATGAAGTCACATAAGATGTGTAGTGTGAGCAGCCTAAAATAGAAACATAACAGTTTAACAGCCAATCAACAGCTATCCAATTTAGGAACAGAGGTATTTTATTCATTTTCATGGCTCCTGATTTGTATGAAATGGTTTTGAGAACCTTTCAAATATGGACTTGAGATTACAATAAAAATAAATCATTAATTCTTAAAATTTCTAATTTTAGTGATTTTATCCTAGGTTTTTTACAGTGGGTTTTACTAGCAATATCTTTGACGGTGCCAGCAGCCAAGCCAACAGCAGCCAAGCCAGCTTCAATGGAGGCAAGGCTCAGAATGTGGAGGCATCCATTTACACCCAAGCCTTTGAGGCGGGTAACAAGGAAGCTGACCTATTACTGACCCCCAACCCATATGGCTTTGACTTTTTCAGTAGTTACTTAGTGTCTAGCTCTGCCCCTGCTCCTTTACCCACCCCCACACAAGCTACCCGCCAACCAACTAATCAGGATGGTAAACTTGATTTGGAACAACTTTCTGCCACCACCCAACCTGCCCCCCTACAGCTAATCAGGCTTCAGCTCCCCCAGCCCAGCACCCCAAATAACAAATCATCACCACCCAAATTCTCCAGGAAATTGTGGCACTAAACCTACAGGGTCTGTCATGGGACCAGATTACCGCCCAGTTGCAATTTACCCAAGCCACCATAATGCGGGAGTTCAACAACCTAATGAACAAGGGGAATATGATTAGGATGGCCAAGAAGCCAAAGAAGGCCCCTGAGTCCCAGATAACCAAGGCCTACCCAATAATGCTTGACTTCCTCCAGCGGGACCCCAAGCTTCCCTTAACCCAGGTCTGCAAACAACTTGCACACCATAGCATATGGGTCTCTGAGCCCATGGTGCAGCTCTGGAACCACGGAAAGGTGGCTTCCATACAGGTTCTTACCAATTTTGCCAGCAACCAATGGGATGGCGCTGAGGATTCCCCGTATGGCACCACCATCAAATCAAACCTGGTCCAATGCCTGACTAGTCTAACTGATGATGTCATGTTCATCTCCTATTATAAGCCATCAATAGCTTTTGATGATTTTGGCAAGCAAGGAAGAGTCACCACTCAAAAAGGAAGGAAGAAGATCAAGAAGGGGACTTTCATTGGTGCGTTTCTGGCTGTTTCAGCCAAGAGTTTTGTATACTATTGGACAAACCCAGATTTCATTGATGGCTACTTGTACAACCACATCCTCAGTGGATTACTTGACTCCTGGGATGGCTCAAATTCCAAGTACCGGGTTTTCTCAATCCACAAGATGGAGGATAGCTCCACTGCCCTCAAGGCTATCCAGGAACGCAGGCACCAGGCCTCTGTGTACCCAGCTGGTCACACTGACATCCATATGGCTGATGTTGTGTTCTTTAATATTGGAGATACACTCCAGGAGCACCGCCCTCAGGCTTTCAACAACCTCTATCTTGGAGTCCTTGACCACAATTCTCTCTTTGGTCACCAACTGGTGGCTAAATTGTTTGCAAAATGGTTTTCCATATGAATATGGGCAACCAATCACGGAAAGACAAGCGCCTCCCACCACGTGCCACTGCCACCTACCAGCTCATCCAGCCAATGATGAACAACGAATACACCAAGTTGTATATGGCAGCCATCACGCAAAATCCTCCTGCCCCCACCCCTGCCACAAACACCCCTCACATGCAAGCCCAACCCACCCAATCCCAGACCCCCCAGGCCAGCACCGCCTCTACGTCTTCCTTCCTGCGCTATTCTGCCTCCTAGGCATCACTCTTCCCTGCCCCAATAAACCCCCTGTTGCCAAACATTTTCTATTTATATTATCTTTTTTTGAATTTCAATTGTTCATGTTCTCTTTGTTTATAGTTGGTTTTATTCTTTATGTTCAGCTTATTTCTATAAATCATATATTTGCTATGCCATGTATCTAGATCCAGAACAAAGTTAATTTTAGCACTTTGCACAGCCCCTTGTGAAAATATTAACAACAATTTGGTGATCAGCTAAATTTGAATTAAAAAATTATAGGTCAATTGATTTTAGATAAAGTTATTACTGATCTGAGTTCAAAACCTTAATGATAAAATTTAAGCCAATCAGGAGCCAAGTGATAAAGTGATTGTTGTGACATAAAGGGTCATTCAATAATTCTTTGATGCATGTGCGCTAATTAATATGATTGGCTGGATGTTTTGCCATTGTGTGCCATTGCCACTGTGGCAAGTTGTTGGTGGACTAGTGCCCAATCAGCTGCTGGGTTAGCACTAGTCCATCAACAACTTGCCACAGCAGCAATGGCGCACAATGGCAAAACATCCAGCCAATCATATTAATTAGCGCACATGCATCAAAGAATTATTGAATTACCCTTTATGTCACAACAATCACTTTATCACTTGGTCCTGATTGGCTTAAAGTTTATCATTAAGGTTTTGAATTCAGATCAGTAACAACTTTATCTAAAATCAATTAACCTATAATTTCTGATTCAAATTTAGCTGATCACCAAATTGTTGTTAATATTTTCACAAAGGGCTGTTCAAAGCGCCAAAAATAATATGGCAATTAAGGAAAAAATGCCAACACAAAGTAAACAACACATATTGAGATGAGCGTAAAACATATACACAATGGGGAAAAATGGGATATTGGAGTAATGTGAAAACAAACAGGGATGAAAAGAGGTAATAGTATCAGAATAATACAGATTTTATTGGGATGAAAGCTATAAAAACATATGAAAAGGTTAGTAAAAAATCAACGAGAGAATTGGAGAAGCTGCTAAAAGACCTTGACTCATCAATTGCTAAAATTAAAGAGATTGTCCACAAGGTCAAAGCAAGAGTTAAGTCTGCTGTCCTTGAAGGGGAAAAAATAGACAAGGTGTCCACAAAGGCCCTTATGACCAAAATACCAGAAACCCCAGAGAAGACAATTGAGCCCTTACTAAATATTCAAAAAACTGTGGTTGAGGGCCTCCAGTTCAAGTCATTTTCCCTCTCTGCACTGTCTGTCTGGACAGATGATCCTGAAATGTATGCCCATCTCAAGCTGGCCAAGCGCGCTAGGAAAGAGGACACAGAATTGCCTGCTCAACTTCTTGCGCCAAGAATGGCCAAGCCAGCTGAGGCTGCAGGCAAGGAAGAAACACAAGAAGGTAACCTAAAAAATAAAATTAATAAATTTTCAAAATACTTACCTTTTTTTAGAAAACATAGACAGTGAACTCTGCCTGGTCCTGGTCCCTTTTGTCCCTCCACCTTCTACGCCAACTACGCCACTCATGTGGACAAGCAGCTTTATTTTCCCCCTGTCTTGCAGGAGCTGGAGGACCGCATCCATGGGTCCTTTCCTATGTTGTGGGAGGCATTAGCCAGACTGACGCATGGCAAGGGGGCATCCAAGTGGGCAGCTACTGCCTATAAGGATGCCCAACTGGTCTTCCTGGACCCAGTATCCCTCAGTGGAGTTTACTGTGTAAAATCATTGAGCTTGTTTGGGACATCCTGGAGACGCTCTCATTCAAGAATATACCAGAGATGGGCCAAGCCCATGTGGCTGCTTGCTTCTGCTTTCCAGTATAGCATATGCTCTCTTACCTGCTGGAGAACTTTGGGCACGCAGTGTCAAAATTGGCTGTTGCAGACGCAACAGCTGTCAAGAAAACCAGAATTCTCCTGGCGGACTTTGGGCTGGCCTGGAGTGCCAACAAGACGGGGGTACCTCAAGCAATGGAGCTGACTTTTGCTAAAACCAAACACAAAAAATAAGCACAGTATACAATAAGCTGTATGAGTTTACTGAAGCCTTTTCTGGAAAAAGGCTTCATCTGGTGCTTTACTTGGGGTTCCTGTTTTACTTTGGGATGAGCGCTAATGTGGAGGATCTTGACGGGGTCCTCCTAGGGATTGACAAGGCCAGGCTCTCTCTGGATGGGAAGAAAGTCCCCCAGGTACAACTCAGTAGACCACGTGATACAAGACGCCCTGGTCCTGGCAGGGATTTATGGGTTTGCAGCCCTGCCAGAGAAACTGCTCCTACATTCCCACCTGACCTTTCTCCCTTTACTAGCTGCCAAGAATATTTTAACCAGGGTGTAGCCACTGTCCACAGTGTGGCGGTGGGGGTTGTGCGTCATCTCTATTGCGGGGTGGGTACATACTGAAGGACTCACTATAGGCGCACATAATAAAAAATATGATTCCAATAAATTTTATTGCAAGTTATATTATATTTATTATAATAAATTTTTATTTCAGCAAACCAGTTTTGCAAAAAAAATGCGGAAACAGTTTTCATAAAAGCATAAAATTTTATGTTAATAAAATAAATTCTAACTTGTGCATTTTATATTTTTTTTAATTTGCTTTTTATATTTGTTTGATAAGAGTAATATAAATATATTCACTTAATCCAGTATCAAGTCTTTGGGATAACCTCAGATGGCATAATAAATTAATATAAATTAATTACTAACATCCATTGATGGTCCTGCTGAATGTGATACTGGGCTTGGAAACATCTAAATATAAAATGATAGTTAATAAATCTTGAATAGTAAATTAGAGAATATAAAAAAAGTTGGACACACTAAGCCTTTAATTGATTGGCTGTTTGGCTAGGCATGCAGGGATGAACAGATCTGCATGGCCATAGAATTTGGCCAGTCTCAGCTGGGAGGGTGTGGATCCTGGCATGCAGCAAATCAAAGAGGTCCTCAGTCCCAGTTGGGGTCCCTCACTTGACAAATTGCTTGAGTCACCCAAAGACTTCCTTGATGGGATTTAGGAAGGGCAAATAAGTGGGGAGGAAGAGAAGGCACAAATTTGCCATGGCCAATTGCTGGGGGCCCACTACAATGCTAGTGTCAATCATTGGGAATTCCTCAAGAATATCAGCCATCTTATGGAGACTAACGTTATCCAGCACAATAACATTGGTGAAGCCCGTGCTTGTGCGCCTCAGGTGCTCCTGGACCAATTGGAGGAATGACAAAAAGGTACGGCTATTGTGAGAACCCAATATCATTTGATACAGCTTGACCCCCTTTGGACCAAGGAGAGCCATCATTGAATAGGTTGTGGTGCAGACTGCAGCATGCCAAGCCATCCCATCATTTGAGCCTTTTGGGACATAGCCATACTCATTATGCATAGATGAGGCAAATGCTGATTTATCAATGTAATAGAATTTGACCGTCCCCTTGGTTTTGAGGGCAGTGTACACTTCTGCGTATTTTTTCCGGGTCTTGACATTGGCTGGGCTGTTTCTGATGTAGGGAGATACCCCAAGCTTTTTCCAAGAAAAGCACATTCCCTCTGAGCAGATGGTAGTAAAAGGAAATTAAAGCCTTAACCCCAAAAGTAGATTTGACCATGGCCTGAATATTTGCCAGTTCAAGAGGGCAGTCCCGGGTTATCCACTGGCAGATTGCCCATTTGTTCTCCTTGGTGAGCATGGTAGAAACACGCAAGGATTTCTCTGTGGCAAGGGCACAGCCAGTATTGATGAATTTGTGGAAGGTCTTGCTGACGTACTTGGGATCCACTCCAACAATGGCCTCAGCCGCCTTGTAGTCACCAGATTCACGCATTAGCTTGAGCAGGATGATGCATTTGATATCTGGGATGCGCTTCTGAGCGGGCTTAGTAGGCTCAGATGAACTGGGGTCCTGATTGGTGATAGGCTTGAAAGGCATGGGCACCTTGTTGTAGAAGGCTGCAACCTTTTTAAGCACTAACTGTCCCTCATTGGTTTGATAGAACTCAGGCTCCTTGTCCTCCTCCTGATTGCCATCACTGACGTAGGGCTCGTAGCTAGTATCAAGTACAGGCTTCACCTTCTCCAGCATGGCTGACAAGACCAACTCTTGCTGGTACACAACGTCAAACACGTATGAAGTAAGTTCTAACTCCTTGTCTCTAACTTTCTTGGTGAAGGTAACCTTGGTGGGCTTCCGGGTCAGCTTGGGGACCCAAGGGTTTATGCTCCGCACCCTAGCAGCTTGTGCTCCTCAAACCAGCTGTGTCAGTGCAGCGTCACTATCCAACTTTCCTCTCCCGTCTCCTTCCTGAGTAGGTACTTGGGTTGCACTAACTCTGTTTCTTTGACCCGCGGGGGCAACCGCAACCGCGGTGCACAACGGGTGCAATGGTACTCTATTGCTGTGTTCCTTCCATTTTAAAATTTAATAAAATATTAAATAAAACTTAATTAAGTTACTCCCTAATTTTAATTTTTGCTTTTATCTGAATATGGATATTCAATTAATATTTTTCCCACCCAATATCCCAATTATAGATTTTTTATTTCTTAATTAGTTGTTTCTGGTTTTACAACGCCCATTTTAGAATACCCAAAATAAAATCCACCCATTTTCCCAGATTTTACTGCCAAATTAAGCACCCAATACAATATTTTTAAAATTTATGTTTCAGATCTTGTGTCTTATTTTAGATACCTTGGTATCATTCTTGATTACAATACATTGCACACACTGAGTGAGTGATTTTGTTTACATAGTGAGTTGCTATTGTGTTTTGTTTTTGGATTGAGTTTTTACTCACCTTGCTTGGGTGTATTTTTTCACCAATTCACATAGTAAACATATGTACACCAAAAGTCAACTCACACCATTTTGTTTGTGAATCAATGTATTTTGGATTATATTTTGAATGGTTTTTCTTTGCGCGTGAGCTCTTTGTTGTGTTGACTCATCTTGCCCATTAACGCCAATATACCCTGTTAACAGAGTGTATATTTTAACCTGACAGTTGGATTTTGTTTAAATCTGAAATCATTTTGTTTAAATATGAGGTATTTTTGGTTGTTGTCATAGCTTTTAAAACTACTGTATCACAGTGCTCCTGTACTCATCTGCTGCAAGCTATATAGTATAGCAACAATTTCAACATGTGCTTTGGCAATAGAAATTGCTACTTTATTTCAACAAAAAGTCCTAAGATTCTGCCACTCACACCTCAAATAGAGCTCTAACCCCAAATACAATTTTTAAATTTTTATATATATAATTTCTTTACAATATAGTCTAATCAAACCATTAATATCCAACAAATAAATACATAATAAAAAATAAATATCTCTGTATGTTCTTCATTCATCCTTCTTTTCTTTGTCAATTTTTATTACATATGACAGTATATAATTGGAATTATATAAATACTGTCAAAATAAACTAACCTAAATAAAATCATAATAAAAAATATAAATATTTTTGTGTGTTATTCATTCATTCAATTGGCTTTGCTTTGTCAATTTTTATTATACCTGACAGTATAAACATAATTACAGAAATAAAGTCATAAAAATTAAAACAAATATTAAAAGATAAAATGCAAAAAAAATTTGTAATAGAAAAGCCTTCAATTGATTGGCTGCTTGGAGAGGCACATGTGAAGAAAAAAATCTGTGTGACTATCAAATTTGGCCACAGTTTCAGCTGGGAGGGTATGGAAACCAACCTGCAGCAAATTAAACCAGTCCTTAGGTCCAGGCGGTGCCCCTTTTTTAACTAATTGTTTGAGTTACCCAAAGACCTCCTTGTTTGGGTTGAGGAATGGAGGATAGAAGGGGAGGAAGAAAAGGCACAAATTAGATGTGGTCAATTGTTGAGAGGAAGTTTCAACACCTGGCTCAATCACTTGGAATTCTGTGAGAGCTTCTTCCACCTTGTGGAGTATGACGTTATCTAGTACAATAACATAGGTGACACCCAAATTGGTCACTTGGAGGTGCTACCAAACCAATCAGAGAAATTCCAGAAAGGTCCCACTGTTATGGGAACCCTTGATCATTTGATATAGCTCAATGCCAAGGGGACCAAGAAGGGCTACCATCAAGTAGACAACAGACCAGACAGCCGTATGCCAGGACATTCTGTTCATTTCACCTTTGGGGACATACCCATACTTGTTGCGCATTGGCAGCGCAAAGGAGGACTTGTCAATGTAGTAGAACTTGACTGTGCCCTTTTCCTTGAGAGCAGTAACTGTATTGGTGTATTTCTGGCAGTAGACAATGTTGTCTGGGCTATTTCAATTGTACAGAGATACCCCAAGTTTATTCCAAGAGAATCTTAAGCTCTTGATAGCGCGGTAACAAGTGGAAACCAAAGCCTCAATTTCAAAAGTGGACTTGACCATTGACTGAATATTTTACAGTTCAAGATGGCAGGTTTGATTGATCCACTGCTGGATTGCCCATAGGTGTTCCATAAAAATAGGACTGGTTTGCGCTTGGATTTCTCCAAAAGGAGAACAGTACCTGTTTTCAGGTAAGTTTTGCAGGGCCTATGGGCAGATTTTTCCAAGATCCTGACAATGGCCACAGCCTTCTTGTAGTCTGGTCTCTCCTCCATGATTCTCATGAAAGTCTTGCAGGTGGCGTCAGGGATGACTTGGTAAATGGCCTTTTTGGCAGTAGGGATTGAATCCACAGGATTGGGCACAACAAAGGGCTTGGGCACTTGGCTGTAGAATGCAGCAACCTTTTTCAGCACCTTATGCCCTTTTGTTGTTTGGATATACTGGGTCTGCTTGTCCTTGTCTCTCCCTTTGGTATCACTGACGTAGGGCTCATATGATGTGTCAAGGACTGGCTTCATCTTCTTCAGAATGGTAGCTGAAACACCATCACAGCAGTATACAGGGTTATACACCAAGGACACCCTCTTGGTGGTGACATTTTCAAGGAGCTGGATGTATAGGTATTCTGGCTACCGCCAACCCACTTAACACCAAGTCATTGTCTGATTTGGTGCCTTTCCAATATACAGTTTGACATGCTAGAAATGGCAACAAAGCAATATCATATGACTGTCCAAGTATCCAGCAACTCAAACCCATCCTGCACATGATCAAACCCTAAGTTTGATCCAACTAAATCCCTGCCACGGCAAAAGCTATATAAGTCTAAAGTATTATCCAATAAAATATACTTCTTTTCTTCTTAATTTCATATTTGAAGCTTCCCCCAAAAGCGCTCCTTATCAACATCATTTATTGTTTTGGTGGTGATGACCTTGGTGAAATTTCTGGTAAGCTTCTGGACCCTGGGATTTATGATCCGTGCCCTTGCACTCTGTTCCCCTTGAGCTGGTTGTGTCAGTGCAACCTCAATATTAATCTCTCCTCTGTCTCCTTCCTGAGCAGGCACTTGTGTTGCACTAGCTCTGTTCTTTGACCCGCAGGGGCAACTGTGACTGCAGCACACAACAGGTCCATTGTTACTCTGTTGTTGGGATGTGTTCATTTTGGTATAAAAGTAAAATAAATTTAAAACCAGTTTATCTATATAAATTATTTATTATAAATTTTATCTCTACATATATAGTAGCATTAAAACTATTAGTCACTACTGTTTATTTTGCATTAGATTGTTAGAGTTCTATATTAATTATTTTGGTTGTAAATGTGCACTGTTAATAATGTGTTTAGATAAATCTGATCTTTTTATTAATTTTAATCCCAAAACAGACATCCAGAATATTTAATTCCTTTATTTATTCTAGATTGCATTCTTAATTAGGATGATTTGGTAATATTATTATAGATTCACTCATTTGCTTTGATATTTGATATTTAATTTGTTTGTTTTAGTCACTATTGAGGCTTGTTGTTGGATCAAGTTTGTAACTTTTGTGACTGAGTTTCATGCATTCACCAGAATATAGTGTTGAGCACCTGGGGTTATTGCTGGTATGTTCAAAGCTACAGATAGATGTTAGCCTTGCCAATGTACTCCACCTAATCCTATGCAAGAGCACTACAGACTACAATAGAATAGAACTTTGAAGATAATTACATTTATTGGAGCTGGAGTATAATCTAGCCAGCGGCTACAATCTATCCAGGTATAACTAAGAGCTTTTTATCATCCTTTCAGGCATCTGTATCAATATATACTGCAACAACCCTTGAACTTGTCCTTTCAGATAGTTCTCAATGGCTATCTTTGCAATAGGTCCATCTTTGCTGGCTGCACCTATCCTGATTGGCTGTCCTTGACATGTGTGCTACTACTGGCCTTAGTAAGGCATACATGGCACTTCAGCTACAGCCTACACTCTTCTTGAGCTAGCCTACTATCAGTCTTTGATTGGCTGTACCTTACACGCTTCTTATGGCACTAGGAAACCAAACCGTAATTAGTTGACGCTTAGAAATGGTCCCTAATTTGTCCTCCTACATTGGAAGGTAGAATTCCAGTATTCCATTTCCAGGGCTTAATCATTGATCCTTTTCCGGCTGGCAAGCCTTCTGCTTATTAATGCAACAGGTCAAATTGGGGATTATACGCCATATAATAGCAGACTTGATCCAGTATTGACTTGTGGATTATCTGCCATGTAATGCTGACCCGACCCTGATAAGAAACTCAATTATACGCTGTGTAATGCTGATCTGAACCCGGTATTTCTTAGCCATATGCGCAAAACTTATTTGATATAATCATATACATCCATCAGATTGGGTGGGACTGAGTTGATACAACGTCCATAAAGATGGAATGAGCAATATACAATTGATGATCTTATGATTATACAGTGTGTAATAAGTGATAATCATTATGTTGGCTAACATGTATATGGCATATAATTGCTTTATCTGTCAGGGATCCAGCCTTGGGCAGCCGGCCTGTCATTTTCAGGGGTAACTTGGGCAAGTGTTTTAGCAGGGAATGCCCACCACAAGAGGGGAGCTAACTTTAAAAGGTATGAGGCAGACTTCCCCACCCAAGACCACGGGCTGGTGGCTGGAATTATAGTGTCAATCACCCCTATGAGGGTGATGTACACAATCCCAAACAGCTTGCCAGGATGGTCAGTTGGGAGGTTGGGTGCAGAAGCGGGCATGGGGTTTGGGGTTACAGGTGGTGCCATGGATAGATTGTAGGCAGGGAGGTAGTTGAATTTCCCTCTGAACAACTTGGGTGTTGAAAATATCCACAGGCCTTGTTGGTTGTATCTAACTGTGGATTGTATGCAGGCCAGGGGATTGAGTTCAAATATCTTTTCTGGGGTGTATTCTTTGTATTCAGACTTCAGAGGGTAGTCAGTAAAGTGGATGGGTCCAAAGGGTACTCCAGGAGGACAGAAAACAGCGGGCCAGGCGGGCCAGGAGATCTTGAACTGAATTGGTAGACAGCAAATACAAAATAAGGCAATAGCTGTATGAGCCAAATTAACATAATCTTTATTCAAAAATGGCAATAGGTTTGGAGCGCGGGGTCCTTGGGTCTATATATTACCCCCCTCCAAACTTAACATTTTCCATAGGGGGTTCATCAGGGCATTGGGAAGGCCAGGGATGAGGGAACTGGGTGCTTGGGTCCAAAGGCTGCAAAATGGCACTCAGCCAGGGAGTTCTTTCATTGGTCAGAAATCTTGATTTGGCTGCCTGATCATATAGCTTTAGTGTTGTGGTCATGGGACCAGTTTGCAGGCCCGTGCCTCTTTCCTGGGTTGGCTCTTGATTGGTTGCTGGTGTAGACTTTGAGTTTATGAAGCTAATAGTTGCCAAATCAGTGCCTCCATTAGGCGCTGTAATTAATCCTCTATTTGGCGCAATGATTTCTTTAGATTGTCTCTTTTTACTGCATGGGTTAATACGCTTGGTATCAGCTTGATCCCAGAAAAACGCAGGCAGGCAGTCCCGCGGTCCACAGGCCCAGCAGCCCAAAGGAATCCAGGTTCAGGGTTTGATTCCTGCTCCTGGGCCCAGGTTTCTAGAGAGGAAGAATTGTCAATCCTGACATTATCAATTATAATAAACTTAGTAATAAACAGTGTATAATTACTACACATTGGAATGATGATCTGTGATAATAGGGCGTATAATAGTTGCATCTATTTAATAAACTAACAATTACACAGTGTATAACTGCCATATAAATTATAGTAGACTATCAATTATATGTAGTATAATTATCACCCTTAATGAAGTGATAACCAGATGATAATACAGCGTGTAACTGATAAAGATCTGTGTGCAGTGATTAGCCTGATTAATTGTGGTCAATCAGCCTAATCTCACACATAGTAAACATACTAGATGCGTTCTGTGACTGAAACTCATGCGTTCTAGTGTTTGGTACATTAATTGTTGAATTGTTAAGCATTCATCCCCAGTTTGAATAGGTCGTTGTATGACTGGACATATCCGCAAAATAGCGCTCATTTTCTGTGGAATTATATTATATTTAGATCTATCAAGTTGAAATTTGTTTTGTGACTGAACCCATGCGTTCAATACTGACTAATATATCTTTATCTCAACAGGTTTAAAAAATACTGTATATTGTATTGTTTATAGAAACTTCTTCTTTAGAATATAATAAATGATATTATAACACCAGATTCCGGTTCCTAGAAAATACTGTATTGGAATTGAAGTAAGACCAATAATTCCCTAGGAGGGGCCAAGTAAAGAATTCATGATAGTACCATAAACCATTGGCTTCTTAAGTATTTATTGAAAAAATCCCAGTATTTATATCAAAATAGCTGGGGTAATTTTGGCTATAGAAGACTTCTCCTCAATTACAATAAAATTATTAGCAATATCCCATTTCACACCTTCTTGTTTAAATATGCTTCCCAGAATTATGTTTATGATACTATTATAAATTATTTGATATACATCATAAAATACATTTGTATTTACTAAAAAATATGTTTAATACAGTACTGATATATAAAATTGAATAAGTTTATCTCAATTAGTAACTTTTAGGATAGCTAGTTTGTAGAAGTTACCACCTTTTTGTATTAAGTTTTATTTACAAAGTGGGGAAAAAGTAATCACCCTATTATAAAACCCTATAATTTTTCAAATGGCATCAAATTTTTAATTTTCTCTTGACATTTTTGAAGCAAAAAGCACATAATATAAGTTGGCAAGCCATAGGTTGGTTTTCTCCACGGGAACATGGAATAATTGTTTTCATTTCTCCCATTATTTGTCAACTTTGTTGGTGAAGCGTAATGCCTTTTGCAGATTTCCTGGCTGTACAGCACCAATTAGAAAAGTACTGCAGAATTTTGTCACTCACATTGAATAGACTGGGTCAATACAATATCTTTCCAAGGCTGGACGGCCCCGGAGAAGACATTCTGCTGAGAATATTGTTGCCGATGCTCAAGATGTCAAAGAAGAGCCCAGAACAATGACCAGATGGTGCTCCACACATTCGGGCATTAGCTGGCGGTCCCTATGCAGAACTTTGGTGAAAGAATTGAAGATATTCCCTTACAAAGTCCCCCCAGTACATCAGCTGTTAGCTGTTAGCCACCAAACACGTGTAACCTATGCTCAAACCTACCTTAATATCAACAAAGAGATGTAATTTTTTATTGAAAAGTATCATGAGTGATGAGGCTTCTTTCCACCTTAGTGATTATGTGAATTAACAAAATAATTTGTTTCCAGGGCACCAAAAATCTAGGTATTACCCACAAAGACCATTAAACCCTCTCAAAGTTACTATTTGGTGTACTTTTTACACTGGAGGAGTCATTGGGTAATTTCTTTTAGAAAGCAGTGGACCAAACAACAAATGTGGACGGCACACGCTACAGATCCATGATTAACAAATATTTCTTCCTTGATGGATGAATTGAGACTGGAGAACATGTGGTTCAAACAGGATGGTGCATCAGCGCACATTGTTAGAGCAACAACTGACATTCTGAATAAAGCACTTCTGGGTTGTTTAATATCTTGTTTTGGTGATTTGCACCGGCCGGCCAGATTACCTGATTTAACCACTCCAGACTGCTTTTTATACGTTTTTGAAGTTGCAGGTTTATATCAACAAGCCTCAGACTCTTGGAGCCCTTAAGCAGAAATTTTACTAAGAATGCGAGAACCTGCTATCCAAAGTCCTGCATTAGTGATAGCAAATGCCATAAAACGAGCCCATATGGTCATCAACTCTGGCAACAGCCACTTGGCCGATATCATTTTCTCAACTTGATGGAATAATTCTAATTTATTAAATAAAAAAATTCACAGGAAGAACCAAAATTTTCCATCAAAAATTACAGCAAAAGAACGTTGGGGATGACTTTTGCCCCAACTTGTATACATTCAGGCTGTGGCTTAACCCGATTTAAAAGTCGAAATGAGAGTTTTAGGGTACAATCCTAATATTTGGAAACTTCAAATCAAAATAAGCCATATCTAAATATCATAGGTAGCAAATAGCAAAATCGATTTTCTGAGTAGCTTAATTTACGCGTCCATTCCGTGTGGCGCAGTAGCTCTTCACATCCACCTTGTTTATGTGCAGTTCCCTCTGAAAAGCTGCTTTTACACTATTACCGGCAAGCAACATAGCAAAGCAGTCTCCAGAGTTTTACAAAGGCCTTTCTACTACACTTACTATCTGGCAAGATTCGGCCAAATAAGCCTTTCTCTATCCAAGCAGAGCTTTAGTATTATAAACTGTGATTATAATTTCAGATGCGCCAATCTGCCATGAATTTGGGAAGTCTTTTAAGTTTCACCTATTTGTGTCAGAATCCTTCACAATTTGAAGGCATAGTGGAATGCTTTCGATCTTAGATGAACGTTATCGCATATGCCTTAAAAGACAGTAATTTTGCATACTTTTTTCTTGTTAAGCCATTTCCATGGTCTTGCTGAAAGCCACATATTTTTTAAATCAACTAATAAAATCCTTTTGGTTAAAACCAATCACACAGTCTAACACACTGGTATTGTATTTATGTTTCCCGCTTGAATTGTCCAGTGCACCCCCAAGGACGATCAGCCAGGAAGTTCATGGCAAAATCAAAACGCATATTTAATATCACTTTACTCAAACATAGTTATGCACACTTTTGAATGATTTCATTGAATATGCAATCGTCAGAGAAGGATAAAACGAACATCTTCTTCAGAATACAAGCACAAAATGTCTTCCATCTTAAAGTTCCTCGTGGTTATCTCAGCAGTTCTCTCCATCCCAAAAGAAATTCTGTGCGGATTATGCAAACCTGACTATGCAGCCTGCATAACTTCTTTCAAAGATGAAGCTGCCGCTTTAGCGCAGATGCACAAGTTCAAGCAGGAGGCTGCGATTAAGTGTGGCTACTACAGCAAGCCGTCTATGGAATTCAATCTCAACAATCGAACTATCAAGTCCTGTATGCCAGAAGACACATACTCAGACTATATGTACACTAAAGAAATTCAAGATCTCATCGAGCATGCAGAATGTGTATTGCTTTAATTCTCAAATTAAGTTCTAATAAATTTCTATTCCAAGATTAAAATGAACTAGCATTATTATATCAGAAATAAAAATTATATCATTTTAAAGTAAAATTACAACCAAATTATTTTGCGCTAACTTTAACTTAATTCATAGACATTTTACCAAAAATACATAATCAGCCCACTCGATTGGTTCGGCATTTAAATAAAGCGTTACATCTTGTATCGCTTTAAAGAAGATTGTAAAGAACAATAACATCAATGAGTTATCAAATTTCTACATTAAGTTATATCAAATAAAATCATTTAGTACAAAATATATTTATTTGACATCAACTTCTTTTATGCTGCTGTAAAATTAAAATATAATTTCATTTAAACTACAAAATTGTATTTCGGAATCAGTAAATGTATTTATTCGTTAACATTTTCTTTACCAGAAAGAAAGATAAATTAACAAATGAAGGTATTCTGATTGAAATCATTGCAACAATTGGAATCCACTTCGTTGAAGAATTCATTGTTGCAGCAAGCTGCTGCTTCAGTATTGCTATTGCAGCATAAGTCGTGGAAGCACTCCTGGTTATCGCAGCAAGTGTTATCAATAATAGTAGGTCCAAATCCGCCCAACCACCACATCCTCCAAATCCACCACCGTTTCCAAAACCGCAGCCGCCAAAGTCACCACAACCACCACAACTTCCAAAGTCTCCAAAGCCCCCACATCCTCCAAACCCTCCGCAGTTTCCGAATCCTCCGCAGCGACGCTGAAGCCCGAAGCTCTTCCCAGGGTTTCCACTTCTCGAGGCTGAACCTGCAGGCCTGGAATTAGAAGAGGGAGCCGAAAGCGCCAACGAAGCCAAAGAAGAAAGAACAAGAGGAGTGAAAAGCATTGTTGAGTATTCCAGATACTGAGAATGTGTGACAAACTTAATGAAATTCGAAAGCTTAAATACTTTGACTCTCAATTCAATGCTCTTTATTTATCAAAGTTGATATCAACCGATTCGGAATGTTTGCAGATGATTTAAATCGGAGTGATATAAACTACATTATGAGCCGTTTATAAAAAAGAAATTTATAAATTTCAATTTATATGGTCTAAGAGGAAGTAATTATGTCTAAATCCGCTTTCTTACATAGTACCAAATCTATATATTCCTCTTCAAAGCTGATAAGTAACAATCAAATCAATGTAAAATCCACATTGACAAATTCTTTAAAGTTAACTAATCAAAAATTAAATTAGATACAAAATCGTAATGTTTTTTGAAAAAGTGGAAAATTAGCCTTAATTAATTGTAAATCGAGTCACAAGTTTGGCTTAGGATCTGTTACAAACACGATATACAATTCCCAACTAATTTTTATCAAAAATTGTTATTCTCAGGAAAAGAAAATACAATGCAGTAGTTTATGACCTATTGAGATAAACGAAATCAACTAAGTCATATAACGAATTGAAGTGGATCCAAATCTATTGTCATTAAATATAAATACCTTGAGTTTCGATTTCACTTTTAGACTGAGTTGATTTCGTTTGTAGACTGAGATCATTTCGTTTATCTCAATATGTTATAAAACTACTGTACTTGGTTTTTAATATTGACAGGTCAAATCTGAGAGGCAAGGTTGAGGATAGGTAATCTTGTATGCATAGCCATCACAAAATTCACAATCTCAAAAAAATAGGCCTGGCATCTAAAAATTATAGGAAGCACTTTAATTTGGTTTTTGCTTTAATAGACAATAAAAAATATCCAGTAGTAACTGTCTTTAAATCCATTTCCAGACATTTTTAAAGCTGATTACTGACAACTTTTAAAAAAACTTAAATCTTAAAAAAAGATATCTTTTAATCATTAATTTTTTTATCTTATTAGAAAATAGTATAAATACTAGTACAAAGTATAAATACTGCTTACTTATACAATAAATGATTTTTATAAAAATATACAAGTTTTTTCTAATTTTTTAAATATATTGAATATAAAACTCACATACTGTCACACCATCTTCAATTACTCCCTCTTGGGAAAGCAATCCCCTGAGTGATTCCCCAACTAATCATTAAGTTGGTGGCACTCTTATCAATCACCCATCTAATACAAGGATCAAACCTTCCAAGTCCTAAGCAGAACATTACCTGAACAAACCATATGACTATACATGGACAGCATGTGGCTTCCCATGATACTATATAACCCTCAATATTCATATCAAATAAAGCATCATTTTCTTCTCAATTTCCCCATTTATCTTGTTTACTATACTTTCCAGAAGTATATAATTGACAGTGTTAACATAGATAGGTTATCCACACCTGCACAACCTAAAGAAAAAATTCCTCTAAAGAAAAGAACCCAGCAGATAGCACTCTCCACTGACTTGAGACAATATTAAGAAGGTCAGGACAACCCCATAGGATTCACTGTCTTTAACAATATCCTTGCACCAATCAAACAGTACAACTTCCTCAGCACACAAGGAGTCCTGAATCCACCTCCAATCCCTAACACAACCAAAATACCCAATAATGTATTTCAATGCCTCCAATCAGCAGAAATTGGAATGTTCTCAGGACTACACCAAGAAAATGCCAAACTCTGGATTCAAGGCACACAAAATAAGTTTATGCAGGTAGGCTACTGTGAAGGTCCACATGTTTGGTGGTTTTGCAGGCAGGTTATGTTGGCCAAGTAAAAGTTTGGTTGTTTGTTGCAGGTATAGGCCTAGTGGTAATGGTATGGGGGGCTGGTGTGGTGAAGTTGGGTGTGTTGTCTCTGGTGGGGGGGAGGTCCTCACCCAGCAGGGAAATGTGACTGCTAGGGGGTAAGGAATAGGATATATCAGCAGGGAACTTTAGCTGCTTGGGGTGGGGAGTGATCCAGCCTGATGGGTAGTGTGTGCTACTCAGGCTGGAAGATGTTTAGACCCTGGCAGGTAATGCAGGCTGCCAGGGTAGAAGTGTATGCCAGAATGGTAGAGACTTGTCTATCAGGGCTGTGAGTTTTGGACCCCTGGCGGGTAGCGTGGGCTGCCAGGGAGGGAAAGAGCTCTGATGGCTCTACATACCCTGATACGCTTACAGGAGGTCTGTGAGCAAGCATCCTACCTAAAAGACTGGTAGGGTGTCCTTGTTTATGATTCTCTGGATACTTTGGGGAGGTCCTAAATGTCAGGGTAAAGTAGAGAGAGAGCTTGTTGTAATCAATAAAATGGGGAATGTACACCCAAACTAGGATGACATTACCAATGAGGAGGAGACAATGTTTGTTTAATCGTAAATGATAACCCTTGAAGAGTGAATAAGGAAAGATGCAGCAGAAGATTATGCACAGGTACATCAGGAAGACCTTAATTTGGCTCAACGTCAAGGAATCAGCAGCATAGATTGGCTCACATTCAATTTTGCGGGTTTCAGGAATCATTTCAGCAGGAGGTGAAAGATTACCAGGAAATTGCAGAGGTGAGAAGGCAGAATCTAGCAGTCTGGTTATTACAAATTTGATTGGAAAATATTGAAATAAGTGAATCATTGAGGCAAGATGTTTATTGAGAGTAAAATATCAAACTACTAAGGTAGTTTGGTGGGGACAACTGTTACTTATTGCCTTTGGGTACATCTTGATGAGGTGGCCTCCTTGAATACAATATTTAGACAGCTTACAGATACCACCAATGGTGGTTCTGTAAGCTGTTACCTGACCTCCTTTAAGGTCAGGATTTGTTGACCAGCAGGTCAAAGAAGGGGAAAATTGGGCATGGGGCATCTGCTCCCCACTTGGACCCAATTTCCTGTGACACCACCCACTTGTGATTGATTGTTAGATTTAAATCTATGATTGCTGCAAGAGGGTGGGGCTTTGGGCCAGGTTTCCCCAGGTGGCGGTGCTTTGGCTGAGCCACACCTAGGAAAACTATGGCCATGACACTGAAGTTGACATTGGAGGTATGGATATGTTTAGGGGTATTACCAGGGCAGTTGCTTGGGGAAGCAGCTGCAGAACTTGATATGATTAGGCGTCTGGGAAGTAAAAATGATAACTTTGTAACTGAAAGCTCAGACTTAATCAACCTGGGTGAGTAGAGACAACTGCATAGACTTTTTTGATCTATGCTTGGATGGCCTAAGTGGATGCCACTTGCAGGGGGCCATTAAAACGCCAGTAATAATGTAGACTCATGCCTGGTTCTAAAGGTTCTGGTAATAGGGACTGAGATTTGGAACCAAGGTGGTTCATAGTGTGGGATCAACAGTGAAGAATATTAAGAAGGACTGTATGATCACAGTGAAGACTATTTGAGGGACTGGGAGGTCATGTTTGTAAATCAAGATGGTTCATTATGAGGATTGGAACCAATATGGTTCATTGTGAGAACTAGTTGATAGCCTGGAAAAGACTGATTGCGACTGGAAAGATCATGATGCAGGATTAGCTGAAGGACTGGAACATCTTGATGCAGGATTAGCTGAAGGACTGAGAAGATCATAAAGCAGGATTAGCTGAAGGACTATAAAATCATGATTTAGGACTAGCTGAAGGACTAGAATACCATGATGCAGTATTAGCTGAAGGAACAGAAGGTTATGGTGTAGGCCTAGGTGAAAGATCATAAGTTTATGAGGAAGAAAAAGCAGATACAAGAGCTAAGATGCTTGTTTTGGTCTCTGGATAGTGGAATTGTTATTTAAAAAGAAGCAGTGAAAAGAATTAATTAGGGCTTCCAGAAGATATGATAAAAAGATTTGAGAAATTACCATAGGATTAAAGAGAAGAGAAAAGGAGAGGATTTACAGTGGTAAAGCTTTGAATTTATTAAGAGATTGATTGAGCCAGATGTTGGAGAAAGAAGCCAGAAACAGAACAGAGAAACTGTGAGAACAAAGGCTGGAGTTTTGCCAAATTGACTAAGGAGAGCAAGAAGCAAGCAATGGTCAAGTTCAAATTGTGAAATAGTTTAGAAAACGCAGGGAAACTTGGAGAACAAGAAGAATTAAGGGTTTAAAAATCCCTTAAGTAAAACATAGGCAAAAGTGCTCAAGTTTTGCCAGAGAGAGGTGACAGGAATTACGGCAAAACTGTTCAAAACGTGGAGCAGTTGTTTATCCGGAGCAAGACAGCACCAGGTTCAAACCATGATCAAGAGCAAGTTGTTCAAGTAAAGTGTTTGGAAAAACTGTTAAATCCAAGCGTCTGGTTGGCTTCAAGTCAAAGCCTATTTGATCAGTGCTTTGAGGGCTTTAACTGAAGGGTTTAAGCCTAAAAAATGAGGAGAATGAAGGAGAAAATCCAGGGCTTTCATTGGATGAAGTAAGATAATAAGTTTAATTTATTGTAGAGAGAAAGAAACTGGGTAGTTTAAGCTTTAAAGACCAGGAATTCTGAGAGGTAAACAGGGACTGGAAAAAGTAGCTATAAAAGGGGAAGCTATCTGAGGCTTTTCAGGGACTGGATCAAGTGGATTACAAAGGCCACAAGGAATATAGAAGGGGCTGAAGACCAAGATAAAGATGCAGAATCCCAGAATAAAGAAGGAGGGAGAGAAATAAGGATCTGGAGCTGGAGCAAAGTTCAGGAGCCCAGGATTGAAGTGCAGGAGCCCAAGATCAAGTACAAGGAGTCCAAGAGATTGTTGGAGGACTCCAAGTATTGCCAAAACCATATTGTTTCCCAAACAAAGGCAATATATCAGAAGTTTTCTAAGGGGATCTTCTTTCTGAAAGTGAATAAAAGCCTATTTTGATCCCTGCCCACATTTTCCAGTGATAAAGATAAGAGAGCTATGAGTGAGCCACCTTGTATCTTTTACCCTAGCCAAGGGGAGGAATATACCTATTGTCAAAGTTGTAGAAGATTTTCCACCAGTAAACCCTCCCAGGAAGAGTGGGATAGGTTAGCTAGGCATCTTGAGATGAGAAATAGGGAAAGGGAGTTCATAGGAAATGAGTTTACTAGGTTGTTAAAAGACTGGTACAGACCCACATAGGGGTTGGCGCCAGCTGAAGTACAGGTGCATGGTGGGGATGCCTGCCTAGAATTGGAAAAGTGCTGGAAGAGTTTGCAGTCATGAAGGCTAAGTATAAACTTCTAGCAGGCCACCTTACACTATTAGGAAATGACAACTCCTTCAAGATGGTCCCTGGCTATGACCCAGGACACACTTTGGGGACTGGCAACCAGGAACCCCACACCCCCTTTTGTACTAGATGTCTGTATTAAGCTGTTCCAAAAAGGATATCCACTTGGCCTGTTGGCAAGCAAGTGTAGTTTGTGTTTTAAAGTAGATAAGTGACTTTTGATATGTGAGGCCCTGAATCTTGGATGATCCTCAAAATAGCAGTGCCATTTGTGGTATACATGATATATAGCTAGTAACTCTTTATAGTGTATTGTATATTGAACCTCTGTGTTTGTAAGGGTTCTAATTTCATGGCATAATAGTAGGTAGTCATCCTTCTTGTTAGAATAAAGTGGTGATTAGCATTATTCAAAGAGAGAAAATGTGGATAGAATAAAAAAATTTTCAATTGTTTGAGTAGCAGGAGACCAAATTGGGAGGACAGTTGGAGCATCTTTGTACCAAGAGTTGTACATATGAAGATGGTAAGGAAAATTGTTGTAGCACAAATGATTTGCAGAAAGAAATTGGAGGAAGGATCCACAGTAAATGGCATGTAGAGTGTGGGCCAGGGGGCCACCATGAAGTCAATGGCAGCCTTGATCAGGACAGAGGCAAAATGCTCAAGGACAGGGGCAAATAGCCCCAGATGAGTAATCATTTTTGGAGAACTTTCTTTATTTCAAGGGTAAATAAGCTATCCTAGAAACATGCTTCTAGAGGGGAGTTAGAAAGTTTTAAGGCAACTTAGGATGGGGGAGGGGAACTTGGATGGCATCTGATTGGCTGCTGAGAATATTTTCAGCAGTTTGGAGCCTTGCTGTCAACTTTGACTCAATGATGTCTTAATTTAAAAAATTTGGGGGCCAGCAGGTCAAGCGCTACCATCCCCTTCCAGAGTATAACATGTAATTTTCTTGATGTTATTAATTGGGGGAAAATACAGCAAGTCCAAATTTTCTAGGGCTATTTGGGCAACCCCCGCTTTGAACCATTTTTTGTCAATGACAGTGTTTAAGTTGTCTATTTCTTTCAAGGGTTTGGCGGCAGTTCTTTGCTGGTTTCTGGTTTTCTGGGTATGTATCATTCCTGCCATTTTTATACTGTAACACTTCCCTGGTTTTCATATGCTAAAAACAGAGCCAAGGGCTGCATTGCTTGCATCTGTTTCTATCCCATAGTAACCCTTATTATCTTTGTTTTTAAGGATGGGCACTTCAATCAGATGCTGCTTTAGAACTCAAATCTTTTATCACACTCTGGTGTCCAGTTCATTGTTTGTTTCCCATTCCCTTTTTGAGGTTTTCTATTTGTGCTGTAAGCTTTTGCAATATATTATGTTCTTCCTGAGGAATAAAATCATTTCCAAGAAGTATCTGACCTATGTTATCAAAGTGGGTCTTTGCATGTTTTAGATAGCTTTAATATTATCAGGATCAGCTTTTATACCACAATCTAATACTATACCTAAGAAGTAATAGTTTCTTTTGCATGGATTGGCATTTAGATGGTTTTTTATATAATTTGTTCTAATAAAGTTGATTAACTGTCTCACAAACATGTTTAATGTGTAATGTGTTCAGATTCTTTTTTTGGAGAAGATGGCAATATTGTCAAGATACCAAACTGTGTTGGGAAGTCTGTTTAGGTCTTGATTCATTATTTTTACAAATTTGGTGGGGCATTGTTCATGCAAAATTTCATAACCTTGAATTTGAAGAGCCCAAAGTGGATATTAAATGCTGTTTTTTGGTTACCCTTTTCTTTAACCTCCACTTAGTTATATCCAGAGGTGATTTACATTTTGGAAAATTACTTTATGTCTGAGAGGTGGACAAAGAGGTATTTGATTAGAGATAGAGGGTATCTGTTCTTTAAAGTGCTGAATTTAGCTCTTGATAATCAGTTATAAGTTGTAGGGTGCCTTTTTTCTTTTTAAAAATAATACGGCAGCTCCCCATGGGGAGTCTGATGGTTGTATTAAGCTGCTTTAAAGAACCTCATTGAAATATTCCTTGAGAGCTTTCATTTTCACCAGTGAAGTCTTTAGAGAGAGGATTCTTTGAGCTTGGTTTTATGGAGGTTGATTGAGTGTTTTAATCTCCTTTCTGGTGGTAAGTCTGTGATAGTTTCCTTGAATATGTGTTTATTTACATCAATGAGTTTTTTAGCTTGGATGAGTTAGAATCTAGTACAATTTTGTTGGAATTGTTATTTTGTTTTTATCTCACTATATGGAGAGTACTGTTCTTTGTTATTTCTTCAGAGTCATCTGTGTTTATGACTTATACAAAGATGGTGTCTCTTGGTATGAGATCATTTGGTTCCTTTAAGATATTAAAGTTTACCCCATTATGGTTTATTGTAAGGGTTTGGGGTTTCATATTATTCTGGGGTTTACCCTAGTAAACCAGATTATTACTGCTACAATTTCATAGTTTTTTATCCATAAATAAGTATTTGATGGTTTTTTGGAAGCCTTACAAGTCCAGCTTGAAGAGTTTTGTTTCTCCTTTTAAGAGTACTGTGTAATTTTCTGCCATTTTGTGTATTTGAATTTTGTTTTGATTGCAGGGAGTCTGCAGGTTTTTAAAAAGTCCTTTTTGGCCATGGAGTGTTGTGATCTAGAGTCAAACATGATGTTATGGGGCTTTGAACAAAACGTTCAATGCGTAAACTAGAAGTTGGGCTATTGCTTTTATTTTTATGGATATAAAAATAGTGAGCTGGGGGCTTGTGGAATGTGTGAGGCTGAATTCTTAGGGATGTGATTAAACTTCTAATTTGGTTGGGGGAGGACAGTTGTACTTATTTCTGGCTCCCCTGGTCTTTTCCCTCCTCTTCATCTTCAAAGAGTTCTATATCTGAAATAGAGGATTCCTAGTTGCAATGTTCAGCAGTTTTAATTGTTGTAACCAAGTTTCCAGACTCTCCTGCTAACGTATCTTATAATACACAGGGGGCGCTCAATGAGTCGCCCCTTGAAATATCTAACAACATGCACTAATCTGATGGCAATGTCAAATGGCAGGTACTTCATCCTAATTAGGAGCGCTGCCAATTTGACTTGCTGATCCCTGCACAAGTTATTCCTTGGCTCCAAACCTTACATGGAACTTCCCACTATGCCACCCCCTTGTGGCCTTGTGGCTTTCCCCATATAGTATATTAATCACAATATTCTACAATAAACAATACCTTATTCTTATTATTCTGTCCTTTCTATTGGACTGTTGTCTTCCCCAATTCCAAGTACTGAATCCTCATTGGTTCAGTTGCAACAGAATGTTGTTCACTTCAGTGGCATTGGTTGAAGTGGAGTTATTGGTTCTGGGACAACCATTGTTTTAGAATTTCTTTTGGTTTTTGTTTGTGTTAATA
>QTSX02000321.1:0-65229 GCA_014839935.2 Entomophthora muscae | reverse complement strand
CATCAATGGATTGGAAAACTTAAGACCAGACACCATGGAAGAAAGGAAAACAAGATTAAATGGAACCAGTTCAAGCAACCAATGAAACTCTTTATCAGGAGTTTTTTAGATGGACGCTAAACTGTTTCTCAGAGCAGCAAGGATCTCAACAGCTTTGAGGTAGTCACAAAAAATTCCCTCCTTCCTTACAGCTCTTCCAACTGGCTTACCCATCTTGAGAATATTTCAAAAGCTCTCTAATATTCAAAATTAAATCTTGCATTGCTTTTACTTTCTTTTAGTTTTATGTTATGATAATAAAAATTTTATCATATAGATACATTTTAAAGTAGTTTTTTGTGTAGTTTTATTTTTGAATTTTTAATTGAATACAGTTACATATAAATTCTAGTCTAATTTTGTTTTTAAAGTAAAAAAGAGGTTCTTTAAAAAAACAGCTAATTTAAGAATATTTTTATTATCTAGCATATACTTTTTATTGCAAAATGGATATCTTGGAGTCTCTTCAGTCTAGAAAATATCTTAAAATATATGCCTTTATATTGATAACTGTACTTTATTTGGCTTCAAAGTTAACTTCTGGAAAATCAATTTTTGCACTTTGATCTTTGATATTTTCAATTTCTGCACCCTACATAGTGTTTTGATTTCTGCACTTTTTGGGGGTCCATTTTTGATTTCTGCACTTTCAACCTTAGGAACTTTGACCTTAGAAACTTGCCCAAGACAAAGGTGCAGAAGCCCAAGATACAGGTGCAGGAGCCCAAGACCAAGTACAAGGAGTCCAAGATATTGTTGGAGGACTCCAAGTAATTGGTGCATCCCTATTTTTTCCCTGACTTCCAGGCAATATATCAGAAGGTTTCTAAGGGGACATTCCTTCTGACCATGAATAAAAGCCAAGTTTGACCCCTGCTCAAAGTTCTAAGTATTACAGATAACCCCTCTGACAAAATTGCCCCACATCTTCTACCCTGGCCAAGGGGAAGAGGAGAACTATTGTCAGAGTTGTAGAAGGTTTGCCACTAGTAAGGAATTCCCAGGAAGAGTGGAAGAGGTTGACTAGACACCTTAAAATGACAGATAGGGGATGAGAGTTCATTGAGAATGAGTTTACTAGGTTACTGAAAGACTGGTACAGGCCTACAGAAGGTTTAGCACCAGCTGAGGTACAAGTGCATGGTGGGGATGCCCGCCTAGTAATAGGAAAAGCATTGAAAGAGCTTGCATAAATGAAGGCTCAGTATAAACTTCTAGCTAGCCAACAATGTGCCAGAAATTGCAGGATAATAAAAAGCTTTCTCTGTGTGGTAGGGAATCACCCACCAGATCCACATAGAGTTAATGATTAACCACCAACACAGCTTCAGATACTTTTTTGTGAAAATTCCAAATGAGATACTAGGGTTAAGTAAATTGATTAAACCCAACCAAAAAAGCCCTAGATAAATGGCCTCAAGAGAATTGGAGTGTCTTCAGCATAAAATTCAAGACATTGATATAGCACAAGAGCTTCAGCTTTGACGGCAGGAGGAAAAGCTCCAAGATTGACAGGCATTGAATTAACGTTTGGCGGTGATGACAACAAAGTACTGATGGCAGGCCCTCATCTTCCCGTAATAATCTGGCTAAGGATTAAATTGTAGGGGATGTAGCGCAAAAGGCCAACTACAGGATGCATTTAAAATAAAGATCAGGCCAAGGGATAATTGATTTTATTGAGCAAACTTTTGGGAGGACTCAACTCTTAAGAGTTGAAACAGTGAAAATTATCCAATATATATTGAATTTGACTAAGCAATACCGCCTTGATCCTGGGCTCCTATTCCTTCCACATTGTCAAGTGCATATCTAGTCCAGGTGGCAAAGAACCCTTGAGTGACCAACTTCTGATGACCATGCTGATTAACAAGTTCATATCTGGTGACCCTTAAATTACGTCAATTTATCAACGTCAGTTGGCAGGGGAGAATCAGATTCACCTGGCAGAATGGAGCAGCTGTAGCCCGTTTTTGATCAACCATTTGATTCAAATCTGTTAAATCAGCTAATTTTGCTAAAGGGCTTCCAGCTTTTTGAGCTTTTCTACTTGGCCAAATAATTTCCAGCATTATGAAATCTATTGTGACAAACACCTGCTACTAGTAAATGATAGCTCCTTCAAGCTGGTCCCTGGCTATGACTCAGGACACACCTTGGGGACTGGTGATCAGGAACTTTAACAGTAAGAGCCAATCAAAAGACATGATGATATATATTTAAAATTACCTACAAGCATTGCAACCAAGATTGACACCTCACCTGCTAATGTAGCTCATAACATTTAGGGGTGCTCATAGAGTTCCCCTGTGACATATATAACTGCATAATGCCTCCTTCTTTGGATGTCAAGATATGAGGAATATCTTCAAATTAGGAACAGAGCTGATCCAGGATGGCAATCCTTTGATAGTTTATCCAAAACATAAGACATGCTTGGATCATGCCACCCCCTTGTGGATTGGTAGCTACTGTTTACTGTATAATAGTGTTGAGCTCTAAATAAAGCTAGCATCTTGCCCTTAATCTCTGGCCTTTTCTTCTGAATGTTGTCCTCTCCAACCAGAATGCTGAACTGTGATTGACTTGGCTGCAACATGAGTACAGCAGCTTTCAAAGCTGCTAAGATAAAAAACAAAATGGGTTCAATTTGCACAGAATTTGTTTGCATGGCAGGTCTTCAGCGAGTGGAATTGTATTGTTGATTAATATAGATTTTTGCATTTTATTTTTCTCTGTGTGTAACTTATGTGCACTCTGAACTTGGTTATATTGGTATACTTTAACAGCTCTGAAAGGTACGATATACACAGAAGTAGCCATCTACAACAACCAACCATATGTTGACATTCCAAAAAGAAAAACTGACCATAGAAACAAAATATACTATCCTCAAAAGTATATGTCTTGAGGTAAAGTTAGTAGCCACAAAGGAAATAACTCTTCACAAAATATTACCTTCAAGGAGGAGTCCTTGCCCCTGCCACTCCAGTATGAAATTGTGTTAGAAACTGCAGGAAATTAAGCTCAGTACACAGAGGGCCAGGACAAGTTTCCAAAGCTGCCCAGAAAATAAAACATGTATTGTGGAGTTTTTCAGTGCTAAAGAAACAGCCATCAAGAAATACCACAGATCCTGCCTTCACCCAAGCAAGGGAAACCATTCCAGCATCTTAGTGCCCACTGCCAGTCAGCTACAGGACCTTCATGCAGCTGATGTCAACACAAGCCCTCCCCCTGATGTCCTTACCACAGCAGACTAACTCCTTGGCTGGAGAAGGGTGTCTAATCATGGATTCAACCCACCCCATCTCAATTTTTTTACTACCCATCCTCGCATTGCTAAATAAATATTTCAGCTGCTTACCAGTGAGCCAATCAGCTTCTCCAGCTCATACTTGATCCCTAAACAATATTGGGTCAAGCCATACTAATTTAGCTTAAAATTCAGATCCTTTACTCCAGGAAAATTCTTCCTCTCTTATATCTTTATCAGTTCCCTCATGGGTTGCCTTAGCACCGCTAGTCCTATATCAACTGTTCTCAATGCCATCAACCCTTGAAATTGTTAAAGTATCTCCGGAAGCGATGTATTGAACTCTTATCAAGCATATCAAATGTTTTTGAGTTGCTTTGTTTGCAAGTTTAAAGTTTTTTTCGATGAACTCTTGTTGAGAACTCTGGCTTGAAGCTAAAGGTTTACCTCCCAGCTAGCCTAACAAAATCTGAACACTAGTTATCGAATGTGGTTCACTCAGGTTTGAGCCAAGTGGTTTAATTTAAGTAACTTTTCTGAAACTTTTTTAAAATAATTGATCTGCTAATCGCAGGACACCAATTACATCCCGGATCGAGACTGGAGTGTTCAGAGGTGTTGTAGTCAACTTCCCTGGTAGGAGGCTCTGCTTAGACGATGATCCGTACTTCTTATCTGATGAGACTCAAGTTGGGTGAAAGGGGGTTTCTTCATAGCTGAAGCCAATCCTAGGAGTTAACCTTGCGGTTTGGTGCTCCACAATTTTTACTGCATCCAATATAGATGCTAAACTAAACCTCGCCTCTTTGAATCAATGTGATAAAAATCTTGGCGCCCTATACCTTTAAAATTACTTTATTTTAGCACGGCTCCCAAAAGATTACCTAAGCTCTCAAAGCCACTGTCGAACCACCTAGAAAGTATGCTCAAGTCTAGAGTCCACAAAGAGCATTATTTGAATCTAAGAGCCAACAACCTCCTTGCTTCACTCTTTTTTCCACTAGTATACCATTGGTAATAGTAAGTTGGCCGTTTAAAAATATCTAGCGCTGTAACTTATTTGTAGATATGGTTTTTAATGCTTGAAGCGATGTTTTCAATTTGACATAACTAAGTATCAGAAATAAGGGGCCATGAATAAATGATTTATTGTGTCAGATTCAGGGGCTTACGACTGAATGAGTTGGAAATAGCGTTATTGGAAAAGCTGGTTTCAGAATTGGGTACCAAAAACTTGTCCATGTGATAATATTACGGATTTCATACCCAACCAACTTATGAATGTCTTTAAACAGGTGGGCTGTGAATGAGCATATAACGAAAATTGATCGTAACGTTAGAATATAGGTATTTTTTGTGATTTTAAGTTTGCTAAGGCAATGTTAATTTATTTTATGAATCCAGCCATTCCCTCTTGAATGTAATTAGGCTAGCTTGTAGTAATTAAAAGGCTTAGAAAGTACATTATCTAACTTAATATTCAGTTGGCTTCAATTCAATACACCAATGCAAGGCATAGCTATCTTTGACAAGAATTTTAGTTTCGTCAAATAAAATTAGTCTTGAGTCTGCTTTAAGAAGTAGATGAGATATACTGAAACTTATCGAAGAGTAAATGCCAAAATAAAGATATGATATCTGACATGTTAAGCCTTACTGATATTAAAAAAATCATTAGAACATTAATTTCTAAAGTTCCCTTCGCTTTTGAAACATTCTCTGGCATTATTTGATAAAATCTAAATCAGAAACAATCGGCTTTTCTCTCTTGGGTTAAGTTGTACTTGCAATCAGGTGTTACCAAAAAATAAAAATAGTTGGATTAACATCCAGTAAATCATTAAGACCTGTGATAAAAGTAAATTAATGCCATTATAGATTGGACAAGATAAAACTTAAACTAAATAGTAGAGTAAGATATTTAGCTCGCTATACGTAAGGTCCAATAAATTTTAACTTTACCATCATGCTATTATTCTTTTTTGGAGAAAATAGCAAGAAGAGAAGCCCAAACCGCATTGGCAGATTGTGCTGCATCGACCTGAGAATGAATGCCCTGCTTTTTATAATAGCCTACTACAGGAACAGTCTGCGAGTGATAAGTTTCTAGGCGCTTCTTGAGAGCATCAGCGTTATCATCGGAGCGCTGCATCAAGGGCTCTCCAGTCACATCATCTGTCATTGGAACCTTGGGTGGGTTGAACTCTTTATGATAGGAACGACCAGAGGGTTGGTGAATCAATCTTCCGGTGATTCTGGAAACTAAGAGCGCGTCGTCGATAGCAAGCTCGATGACATGGTCTAACTTTTGTTTTTCTTTAGCGAGCATAGCATCTAGCTTCTCGGCTTGAGTGACATTTCGTGGGAAACCATCCAGAATAAAACTAGTGCCGGTGTTAACTTGGGAAATCATTAAAGACCTAATCTAATATAAAAGGCACTTTACCCATTCTTGCATTCAAGATTAGTTTTGATGTTTTCTTCGATCATATTGACCATGATCTCATCGGAAACCAATTTACCAGCATCGATGACCTCTTTAGCCATTTTGCCAATCGGAGAGCCAGCTGAAATAGCCGCACGGAGCATATCTCCAGTAGACAGATGGCATACCTTGTATCGGTCTTTGATGGCAGGAGCTTGAGTACCCTTACCTACAATGTAATAAGCTTCAACCTATAAAACACCAATACCAGCACCAGGCGGGCCAATCAAGATCATTCTAAGTTTATTTGCAAGGGCATCATTTGCAGGGCTACCTGAGGCGGAGTTGGACATTTTAACAAGAGAACAAATCGAGAAGGTACTCAAGTAAGCAAAAGAGGCTTGTCCGTCATTCGACCCAAGTTATCAGTATACACATCATCCTGTGAAAGCTTGCTTGAGGAAAGCGAAATAGAATTTAGATTGCCAATTGGATCGATTCGCAATATTTACCAGCGACGCTCGAAGCATTTCATTTACTCGGATGGTGCGATGAAATCTAATGTTTGCAAAACCAGTGCCAATTCATTGTAATCCATGCCTGTGAACTATGAAGAGTTGATGAATGAACTCATATGTCCCTCAGTAGTGGATTATACCGTATCCATATATTATATCATCCATTTCAATATGGATGTTATCAGTATAAACAAACGCAAATCTCTCTATACTTGATATCCTTAAACATTGAACAAGTTCATAAGTGGAATCATACCTGATATATTTTGATTTATTCAGTAGAATATCCTCCATGTGTCGGTGAGATACACTATCTAGAAAGACACCATCTAGAAAATGCTATCTAGAAAACACCATCTAGAAAATGTGTCCTAAAACACCATCTAGAAAGATGCCATCTAGAAACCCTATCTCAAATTTCTGGCTAAACCCTACCAGATAACTTGAAATATTAATAAAAGCCCAAAAACATTTCAAAAACAATGAAAAAATATCTAGGCTTAAAATCATCCAAGGATTTTAAATCTGCAATAAAAATGTACAGTCAGCTAGTACCAACTATAGTGAGAGAGAGGGCTAAACTAACTAAGTTTGGCTCCCATCCCGGTGAAATGAACCACCAGGATGCCGCCCAGTGGAGTACTGGGATGGCCGCTCAGAGGGGGGACCAAAGGGAGGACACAGGAGACAACCGTGGAAAGTAGGCATTCAGCCCCATCAGCGCTAGCCCAGTAAGCAACCAGGGCATACAAGTGGGGGCAGGAGACAACTTCATAGGTGCTAGGGAAGGTACTGAGTGGTTCACCTCCAAGCTAGGAGGGATAGACACTGGCATTTCCTCCAATGAGAGGGCAGACACAGCAAAATCATCCACATAGAGATCCAAGTCATTGCAGGCTAAACTTTTGACTACAGCCTCCCCAGAGAGAAAAGTTCACCATGGAGATACATAAGAATAGAAGGGTTTTCTCCCATGAGGCAGACAGAAGAAGAGATCCGGGTCCATAGGTTTGGAGAGGTGGTCCAGAGAAGGATTACAAAGGGCGCTAAAGTGAATACCACAAATTTTAAAGCTGGGAGGATCATATTTGTAAAGACAGAAAAATTTAGAATCTAACAGTACAATTTTCAAGTCACCAAATTATAAAATTTTAAGGGGAATGGGTAGCCACATGAGAAATTGGGTGGATATTGGCAGAAACCACTAAGGGCCTTGGCAATGACTTTGGGTAGCTTGGGGTGGTTGTAGGGACAAAAGTGTTGCAACCAAGTTTCCAGACTTGCCTGCTAACGTATCTTACAATACACAGGGGGCGCTCAATGAGTTGCCCCTTGACATATCTAACAACATGAACCAATCTGACAGCAATATTGAATGGCAGGCACTTCATCCTACTTAGGAGCGCTACCAATTTGACTTGCTGCTCCCCAAACAAGTTATTCCTCGGCTTTGAACCTTACATGGAACTTCCCACTATGTCACCCCCTTGTGGCATTTCCCATATAGTATATTAATCCCAATATTCTATAATAAACAATACCTTATTCTTATTATTCTGTCCTTTTTATTGGACTGTTGTCTTCCCCAATTCCAAATACTGAATCCTCATTGGTTCAGTTGCAACAAAAGCAGGTTTGAAAACAGAAAAATCAGATAAAATCTCAAATTAAAGTAAGATTTATAAGATATTTTAAATAAGATTTGTGGTTCAAACAGGGGGTTTTGAAAGCATAAGCAACTGACACAACAATTAAGTGATAAGCCTATGCTTGCAGGCTTTGAAAGGGCGGCCAGGGTTGAAAGGAACAATACTGAGGTAAAGTTTAAGATACAACTGACTAACACTTTGATTAGGGCAAAGAGGACTTGAAAACAGAGTTCACTTAGTTTTTAAAACAGCAAAGTATAGGCAACTGATTCCAAAGTTTAATAATTTGAAAAATTGATAAGCAGGGGGCTCAAAGTCCCCTGGCATTATAAAAAGGGGGGAGAGTTACCAGGGGGAATCACATGACCACAGATACTTCATCTGATTGGTCAAGAGAGAAAATTTTCTGGCCAGATTCAGGGGTGCTGGAGGGTTTCAGGGAAATTTCTGCGGCTCTACCTGATTGGCTGGAAGGCTCCTCAACTAGCTCATATTTAATTGACTTTCTGGTTCTGGATGTGGCATTGTTTGATTGGGTGTTCCTGATAATTTTAAGAGAGGGCAACACCATGCCAAAAAATAGTCCAAATTGATCAGCATTTCTTCCCAGGACAGAACAACAGGAGCCAGGGGGTCTACAGGGTAGGCTAGGACAAATCTCTCATCAACAGTATGGGCTAAATCTCCTAGAGAATTAAGTGGCTTGGCTGTTATTCTTGGCCCTTTTTTGGTGCAGCAGGGAAAAGCAGGTTGATCCAAGGCCAAAGGAGCAGTGAACTTACAACTATAGTGCAAAAATCTCCAAAGCCAACATATCCAAAAACAGTGATATTTTTGTATTAATTTTTAACTCTATATTAAGCATGTATATACTAAAAATAAATTTAAAATTGAATATTTGAAAGAAAGAAATTTATTGTTAAAGAAAGTGGATTATACATTAGATTCAAGGGTTGTGGCAATGTCTTTGAGATGGGTAAGGCGTCCTTCTCTGGTGTAATAGGCCAAAACCTCCTTGGTAACTCTTGCAAATTTGACCTGATGGCCAGCATGCTTAGATGCAACAGCTTTGATTTTGATAGCCTGGGGGTAAAGCTGGTCTCCATAGATATACCAAATCTTTATCTTGTTTATAATCACAATAAATCTGGGCTTCTTTACCTTAACTAGGTGTCAAGTATATACTTCTGGGAATTATAATAAACAAGATAAGGGGAACATTAAGAAGAGAATGATACTTTAATGGATATGAATATAGGAATGTATATAGTATCATGGAAAGCCACATACTGTCCATGTACGTCATGGAAGTCATGGGGCTTATCTGAGTAATGTTCCTCTTGAGTCACAAGGCTTACTCAAGTTGTGTTCCGCTTAGGATCTGGATTGTTTGATCCCCATAATAGATGACCAAATAATAGTAGTGCCACTGACCTAATTGTTGATTGGTGAGCCACTTAGAGACTCATTTGGTGAACTACTTGGGAAGTTAATTTCCTGAGAGGGAGTAATCAAAGATGTTGCAAAATCTTCCCCTGGGGTGCTGAAAGGTGGAGCCTTGGGAATTTTCTTGAGAGTATTGGGGATGGGAGCTTGGTATTGATCCAGTTTGACGTTGGGAACAGGGAGTCTGGAATTGCGTTGGGCTGTTCTTGCTTTACATAGGCAGAGTCAGGCATGATGAATGTGTTTTAATTTGGTTTGAGCACCAATCCCTTTGACATGATAGGTATTGTTGGGTTTGACCTCCATGACAATGCCTGCTCCACGTAACCCTAGGTTCAACTTGTGCTGATTGTGGTTGACAACCCAGATTTTCCCTCTGACTTAGAATCTTTCCTGATGTAGTGGGATTGCTTCTCTCTCAACCCTTTTTTGTTCCATGTCTTCCCAATCTTTCCTATCATGCTGCACGTCAGGATCACTGTCATCTGGCACCTTTTTGGCAGAGGTAATTGTGGTCCTGCTGTTGTACTAATAAGGGCGGGCTTTTGCCCATAGACAAGTTCCTATGGGCTTTTTCCTGTGTTGCATTTGACTTGTGTTCTGCATACCATGAGTACTGTTGGTAGCATGTTGACCCAGGCTTTTGGATTTTTAGCAGATAAATTACTGAGGCTTCTACTAATGAGCTGTTTAGTTGTTCTACTTGTCCATTTGCTTGCAGGTGGTACAAGCTGGCTGTGATGTGTCTAATTCTGTTTTTGGCAAGATAGATGTTGGTGTTAATGACCTGGAATTTGGTGCCTCTGTCTTTAATCAGAAGGTCATTTTCCCCAAACTTGGCTATGATTTCTTTCCCAATAAATTGTCTCACATTATCTTCTGTGTTCTTTTGTAGCTTGTGCCACAGGCCATCTGGTTGCATAGTCAATAGCTGTGATGATGTACTTTTTGCCCTTGTTTTTGCCAGGCATTAGTCCCACAATATCCAGTGACCACACCTTAAAGGGTTGTGTGATGGATACAGGTACTACTGACTTGGGCAGTGTCTTGGTTTAGGCGTACTTTGCACAGACTTTGCATTGTTCCAGCACCTCTTTGATATCATCTAGCATGTTAGGCCAGCAGTAGCGTGACTTGAGATATTTGTGCAAGTTCCTGCTACGGATGTGTCTCAGGTCTCTGTGATATTGGAGGATTGTGTCAATCTTTTGTGTTGACAGGTCTTAAGGTAAAGTGTCACCATTTGGAAGTATTTGGTGCAAGGTATCACATACGTTTTTGAACAGATGTTTGTTCTTAAGGACTTTCTCTTGGATGTCCATTGGGGTTCCAGGTGGGAACCCTTCCTGGAGATTCCCCATGATTAGCATGGGCCAGTTGGGGTTGCCATCAGCACAGAGGACATGTTTGCTGTATAGCCTTGACAGGGCATCTGCAGTAAGCATTTCCTTGCCTGGCTTGTATTTGATTTGCATGGAGTATCTCTGTATGAGACTCATCCATTTGACTTGTCTTCTTGACAGGTGTTGTTGTGTTTTGAAGAATATCAGTGATTTGTGGTTGATGAGTACTTTGAACAACTGGTCCCCTTCCAGATAACATTGCCATTTCATGAGGCAGTGCACAATAGCTACCAATTCCTTGTTGTGCATGGGGTATCTTTGTTTGCCGTCAGATAGTTTCCTTGACTTGTACGCCACAGGAAGGAAGTCTTTTTCTGCCGTCTGGATACAAAGTACCCCTCCTATGGCGTAGTCAGATGCATTGGTTTCCAACTCATATATTTTTCTATGATTTGGGTATTAGAGGATAGGGGTGGTGACCATATGTTCTTTAATTGGCAGAAGTGTTGGTCTTGTAGTGGTGTCCACACAAACTTGGTTGCTTTGCCTGTAATGACTGACAGAGGGGCTGTCAGAGCACCCTAGTCAGGGATGAATATTCTAACGTAGACTACCATGCCTAGAAATGTACAGAGTTCACTTTTATTTCTGGGGGCTGGCATTTTGGTTATTTCATGTATCTTTTATAGGTCTGGTTTGATTCTGTCCTTGCTGATAATGTGACCAAGGAATAGGAGTTCAGGTAAGAAGTCACACTTTGATGGTTTGGCAATGAGTTGATTTTCTTTGAGTATACAGAGTGCCAGGCAGACATCTTCCCAGTGTTGCTTTAAGTTTTGGCTGTAAATGATTATGTTGTCCAGGTAGATAATTGCTTGTTTTCTGATGTGTTCTTTGAAAACCTCGTTTATGAAAGTCACAAAGATGCTGGGAGTGTTTGTCATACCAAAATTGAGAACAACATATTCAAAGGATCCATATTTGTGTTGCAACTAAACCAATGAGGGTCCAGTACTTGGAATTAGGGGCAACAGCGCCCATGTTGACACTAAAAATGTTGACAGTGGCCATGTTGACTCAAAACTCTAAATCTCCTATGTTTTTTGCTAGTCGCGCTAGCTTAATTCTTTTTTTAAAGTGTTCAGGGGTGCAAACCCAAAAAACACAACAAAATTGTGGCTATCTCAACACAGTTTAATATTAAGCTTAATAAAAAACTCAATTTAACCAGATTTTTCCCTTACTTTTACTAATAAAAATTAGTTTATTTTTTATTCATTTTCACAACGTAAAAGTGTCAATGTCAACACTTTTTAAGCATAACTTATTTTTAATAACAAAACTGAAACATCTACAGTAAAAAAATAAGTGTGAATTTTAAATATTTTTTTATTGAATTATTATATTGAAAAAGACAGTACACATACATTTGATTGTTAAAATGTTCATGTTATAAATATTTATGTGGCACTTATTACGTCTTTAGTATATTAAGTGGATTGGTGGCTAACGGTGATCCAATAATTTAAGTGTGAGTTACTATGTAAGTTACTATAGAATTTATTATTAAAAATAATATCAACACTTGTAAATGTTGTTTATTTGCTTGTGATCATCCCCTGGGGTGGAGTTAAGCAAATTAGAGTGGCGCAATTAAGCCTAGATTAATATGCCACCTCATATAAAGAATGTCGTAAGTGACGTTGTTGACACTTTACCTTTTTCAATACTTAAATACAACTTCTTAACAACTTTACTTAAGCGCAATGGTAAAATATCATATTCTCACTACCCAAATATAATTTTTAATAAAGAAATAAAGAACCTTGATACTTTTTTTTACTTATTTTTATATGTTTTTTTTTAAATTTTTATATGTGAACAAAAATACACAGGAAACAGTTAATTTTTTGCTAGCCCGCGTAAATTTAATTAAGCGTACTATGAAAAAACATAGTAAATTTTCAAAATAATGTCAACAGTGAGAATGTTGTCAAAAATAATGTCTAAAATTTTTGTAATTGACAGTGAGAATTCAGCTTTTTTTACTAATTGTCAATCATAATGTCGCCGCTTTTCACTTCTCACATATAAAACTTTAGGTTTTATATAATAAAAACTTCTCATTTTTTGATATGTTGTATTTTTGACTTTTCTCTTTCATATTTTTTAATTTTTAAAATAAAATCTATATCTAAATATAATACTTTCACATATTTCTATCAATTTTTAATTTATTTATTTAAAACTTTAATAAAATAAAAACTATACAAATAATTTTTAACTTTTAAATGCCAAGAAAAGGCATCTAAGATTTAATTTTTATATATTATGCTTTTTAAGTTGTTTTGTTTGTTTTTAATATACTTTGCTTTATTTTAAACCATTTTACTTATTATTTTAGGACAAGAACACCTCTAAGCAGCCAAAGGGTACCAAGCGTCCCTCCAAGCCCACCAAAGCCACCAAGAAGAAGCCTGTCTTTTCAAAGAAGGCCACCCCCAAACCATCCCCCAAGCCCTCCCCTGAGCCCTCTCCTGAGAAGAGCCCTGCTCATTCCACTGGGGGAGAGGAAACTGATGGCTCTCTTACAGAGCACAGTTTTTACAACTTGGCTTCTGACAAGGAGCCAACCAAGAAGAAGCGCTCAGCCCAAAAGTCCCCACCCAAGGATAAGTCTCCTGCACATGAGGAGCACCACGGCAAGCCTCCTTCTGCTTCCCCACCCCCACCAAACTCTCCCCCTTCAAGCTCATCTGGAGATGATACAAAGCCCCACCCCAATTACTTCCCTGGCTTCCGCCATGCTCCTGCTGGCCCTTGGGACCCTCTGTTGGCCCACAACATCTGCAACGTTGATGGCAAGTTCAAGGTTCCTTCCACTCTGCCCAAGTTTTTCCCCATCATGAGTGTTAAAGGTGGGCCGCCATGGTGGCCAAGGGATACATCTTCTCATGCAACAATGCCAACTGGGGCTTTAAGAGCCGCCATTACACCTGTGAGGACCGCTCCTGTCCAGTGTGGCTCAACACTGAGCGCTGGGACCTGGTCCAAACTATCAAGGGCAAGCACACTTGTGTGATGCCCAACACTACCATCTCCCGCCTCCTTAAGTGATATCTGGTGCAGATTATGCCCACTTCCAAAGACCTTTCTGCCACCCAGCTGGGCGTGCTTGCTTGCAAGTACCTGACCCCTACCAACTTGAAGAGGGTGCCAACCCACAATCAGTTGGTCAAGTTTGTGAGTGATAGGCGTCAAGCCTCAAACCCCCTGGCCAAGAGTGCCACCAACATCAAGGACCTGGTCCTCACCAATGCCCTCAAGAAGACAGAGGATGGTGAGATATTCCTGCTCCATGATGATGGGCAGGAAGTGGAGGATAGGATTGTAGCCTACGCCACAACCCAAAACCTGGAGCAGCTGAATATTGCTACCATCTGGCTGTGCAACGGCACATTTGCTACTTGCCCTCTATCTTTAAGCAGCTTTGGGTCCTGCATGAGCAGTTCAATGACCAGGTCATCCCCCTTGTCTTCTTTCTCCTTCCTGGTGCCAAGACAGAGGTCTATGCCAGAGCCTTCAAGATTGTCCAGGATGCTTTGAGCTCCCTTCCCACCAACCAGCTCCCCCTCCCACTCACACTACAAGGGCAGATCCCTCCTCTGCTGAGAAGGATGAGTTGACCCTAGCCACTGAGCAGTTAGCTCATGCGCGCTCACTTGGGCCAAAGGTTATCATAATGGACTTTGAGCAAGCTCAGTTCAGAGCCTTCCAGGCCACCTTTGATGGAGAAGTCCAGGGCTGCTTCTTCCATTTTTGGCAGGCCCTTGTTAAAAATCTAAAGAGCAAGAAGGACCTTTTTGAGAAGTATCTCAATGATGGTAAGAAAAAGTGCCGCTTTGCCCTGACCCAGTTTGCTGACTTGGCTTTTGTGCGCCCGGAGCATACTGGGCTTGGCTTTGAGGCCCTCCAGGAGGATGCTTATATCAAGAAGCACTCCACTTTCTTTGAAGGCTACCTGGAGTACTTTGAGCAACAATGGGTGGGCAAGAAGGTTACTGCCCAGAGAGGAAAGAGCGGGGCCACTGCCCCTTGAAATTGCCAGAGCGCCTGCCTCAAGGGGGAGATGAAGACCACCTCTAGCCTTGAGGTTTGGCACAAGCACTTGAAGACCAAGTTTAGGACCAACCCCAAGTTCAACAAGTTCTTCCAGAAGCTGCAGGAGGAGCAGGCCCAGACTGTCTCCAAGTTCCGCAACCTGGCCAACCAGGTGGCCCCCAAGAAGAGGAAGTCTAAGGACCAGGACTACCAGGAGGACGTGCAGAAGGTATTAAAGAAAAAGTACAAGGTGGCGGAGATCAAGAAGTACCTTGAGGACATTGCAACTGCTCTTGCTGGTGGCTTTAATTAGCCAAATAAACTTTGCTTTGCTTTGCCTATATATTTTTTACTTTTAAACTTTTAATTTTTTGATTTTTTTGGTTATTAATAATCTTTTTAAGTATAAATGATAAGTTTCAGATACAGTTTCAATGTGGTTTTGTAAGAAATATCTTATATTTTGTTAATTTATCTTTAAGGTATGAGATATTTTCAGTTATGCTTATATAAAGTATAATAAATTAAAATTAGAATTTTCTTATATTTTGTGGTTATTATGATATATAAAATATCTTTATTTTTGGTTCATTGAAATTTTAATTTTTATGGGAATAAAAAATAATTTTATAATAAAGAGTGTAATTTACATAGCAAACTGAAAAATAGTTGCTTATATCTCCTTATTCTTATTACTTATAGTAAATTTTTAATTGCATTTTTGAACTCTCTGGGGTTATTTTAGTATATTAAAGTATTTTAAAATAATTTTTTATATTAAGAATGTTCAGATAAAGTGTGCCGTTAATTAAAAAAGTGTTGACATCCAGGAAACAACATTAAGTAAAACCAGGTCAACACTTTACTATAGTGTCAACATTAAAAGTGTCAACATGGCCACTGTTGACATTTTTAGTGTCAAAATGGGCACTGTTGCCAAATTGGGGAAGACAACAATCCAATAGGAAAGGACAGAATAATAAGAATAAGGCATCATTTATTGTAGGATATTGTGATTAATATACTAAATGGGGAAGCCACAAGGCCACAAGGGGGTGGCATAGTGGGGAGTTCCATGTAGGGTTTGGAGCCAAGGAATAACTTGTGCGGGTATCAGCAGGTCAAATTGGCAACACTGCTAATTAGGATGAAGTGCCCGCCATTTGACATTGCCATCATATTCATTCATAATGTTAGATACGTCAAGGGGCAACTCATCAAGCGCCCCCTGTGTATTGTAAGATACATTAGCAGGCGAGGTTCAAATCTTGGTTGCAACACCCCCCTTGCCCCATGCTTGTTGTCAGACACCAGGACTGGAGTCTGCGGAAGGTCTGGAAAGGTCCGCACAAACAACCTTTGTGTGGGGATGGCACAGCAGGGGCGCAAGCAATTGTGATGAAGTTTTTTGGTGTTTCCCTGGGCATCCTCAAGTTGGTAGATGTGGTTGTCATAGACGGCAGCTACCTTGAAGGGCCCTAGGTGGTTGGGTTCTAATTTGGCAGAATTGGGATTGAGGGTGTAGACGGGGTCATCTATGGCGTATCTAGCTTCGAGGTGTTTTGTCCCCCCTATAATCCGCTTGTGTTTGATTTCTCGGGCTTTGGCACACCATTGTGACAGAAATAACTGGATAATATGATGCCGTTTCTAAATGATGGGGAATAACCACCCAAATCCACATAGAATTGATGATTAACCACCAACACGGCTTCAGATATTTTTTTGTAAATTTTCCAATTGTAACTCCAGGATTAAGTAGAACAATCAATCCTAACCAGAGTAAACCAAGATAAATAACCTGGGAAAGCATCAATGCATCTTCAGCGTAGAATTCTGGGCATTGAGAAGTGACCCAATTTTCATCTTCAGGAATGGGGAGAGGAGCTACAAAATTGGCTGGCATGAAATTAACATTTTGCGGCGCCAACAACAAAGTTCCCAATGCTGGGCCCCATCTTCCTGAAATGATTCTGTTCAGAATCAAATTTTACAGGATATACCGCAATAACCTAAGCACAAGATGCATTTTAAAATTTAAAATTAGAACTTGGGATAATTGATTTTTATTGAGTAAATTTAGGAGGACTCAACTCTTAGAGTTGAAACAGGGAAAATTATTCAATATATATTAGAAAAATTGACTAAGGAATACCACCTGAGTCTTGATCTCCTATTTCTTTGGCATCTTCAAGTAAGTATCTAGTCCAGGTTGCAAAGAACCCTTGTGTGACCAGTTTCTGACAACCATTCTGATTAATGAGCTTATATCAGGTGACCCTCATATTAAATTGATTTATCAACGTCAGTTTACAAGGGGGAGCTGGTTTCAGCTGGCATACTGGAGCAGCTGTGACCCATTTTCAATCAATTGTTTGGATTAAATCTGTTAACTTGGTCAATTTTGATACAGGTTTTCCGGCCTTCTGTGCCTTCTTACTTGGACGGACAATACCTGGCATTATGGAACTTACTGTGACAACCATTGGTCTAGGAAGGGAGTTGGCACTAAGGGGGGCTTGTCAGGAACCTTGTACCGTAGTTTCCCCTGTTTAACCCCTGTCAGACCTTCAGGTGTTCCAAAGGCCAGGGTGTTAGGGCTGAACCCAGTGCCCCTGTTGATTCTTGCTTGCAGGATCAGTAGGTCAGTGGGAAACTGTTCCATCCACGCAGTGTTAGGATGCTCTTGCAAGAGTTTGGCAATCAGTTGAACCAGGGAGCTGTTTAACCGTTCCACGCGTCCGTTGGCTTGTGGGTGGTAGGAGGTTGTGACTATATGTTGGAGCGCGTTCTTGACGCAGTATGCCTTCACAACGTGTCCAACAAGTTTGGGCCCACCATCTGTGATGAGACGCTTGGATTTCCCAAAGCAAGCCACAATCTCTTTGCCAATAAAGCGGGTAACAGTGGTGGCGGTGTGGTTGGTTGTGGCCCAGGCCACTGGCCAACACGTGAAGTAGTCAATAGCGGTGATAATATACTTCTTACCCAGTCTGTCCTTGGGAAGAGGTCCCACAATGTTGAGGACCCACTGTTCAAAGGATTCCATAGCCTTGATGGGTAGGACAGACTTGGGAGGTGCAGGTTTGGACGTATTCTTCTCACACAACTTGCACGTCTTGAGGAGGTCCAAGATGTCTTGGCGCATGCGCGGCCACCAAACCCTATGTTTCATGATCTCAAAGAGGTTACGCCCTCTGATGTGACCCAAGGTTTGGTGGTAGTGCAAGATGGTGTCTCCTTGTTGTGTGGTGGGAATATAAGGTGTCTTCTCACCTGTCTCTGCCCGGCAGCAGACGTTCCCAGCGTCAATGGTGAACTGAATTTTGTTGTTCTTCAGCTTGGAGATGGTGACCGAGTTAAGGCCCTTGTAGCGGGTTGCCTCAGGGCGCAGGTAGAGCATGGGCCAGTCTGGGTCCAGACCGTTGTCCCCAGTGATGGATGCTACGTAGGGTTGTGAAAGAGCGTTGGCTGTGACAAGTTCCTTTCCAGGCTTATATTTGATGCATAATTGATAGGGGGATAGACGTTCAACCCATCCTGCTTGGCGGCGTGTCAAATGGGACTGCATGTTGAAGTACTGGAGTGACTTATGGTCTGTCAGAATGCGGGGTGGGAAGGTCGCACCTTCCAAGTAACAGCGCTACTTCTCAACGCAGTGTACAATGGCTGCCAGCTCTTTATCATGGATGGGATAACGTTGTTCCAAGTCAGTGAGCTTCCTGGACTCATATTCTACGGGAAGGAAGACGCCATTGTCAGTTTCTACCCTTAGCACACCCCCTATGACCCTGTCAGAGGCGTCAGTCTCAAGTTTGTACTGTTGATTTTGGTTGGGAAACTGCAGTACTGGTGCAGTTGTGAGCCTTTGCTTCAACATCTCAAAGGCTTGGTCTCTGGCGGGGGTCCAATGGAAGCGCTGTTTGGTATTAAGGAGCTCAGTGAGAGATGCAATTAGTTCCCCGCAATTGGGGATGAACTTGTGCACCTAGGCAACCATTCCTAAGAATGTCTGCACCTGGACCACATCAGTAGAGGGCAGCATGCTAGTGATTGCCTTGATTTTAGCGGGGTTGGGCTTTATCCCTTGGGCAGAGATGGTGTGCCCAAGGAATAGTAGCTCCGACTTGAGAAACTCACATTTGGAGTGTTTAGATTTTAGCTGGTTTTCCCAAAGGGTGTTGAGGACAGCACAGAGGTGTTGGAGGTGTGTGGTTTGATCTTGACTGAAGACAATAATGTTGTCAAGGTACACCACCACGCACTTTCCAATAAATTCCTCAAAGGCTTTGTTCATCAACATGGCAAAGGTGGAGGGAGCATTGGTCATTCCAAAGTTCATGACACAACACTTGAATGACCCGTAGCGTGTGCGGAAGGCAGTTTTTGCCTTGTCCCCTGGTGCAATGCGGACCTGGTTGTACCCTGCAGTGAGATCAATCTTGCTAAAGACCTTTGCGCCTGCAAGTGTATCAAACAGGTCGTCAATCAGCAGCAGGGGGTATTTATTTTTTTAACCTCATTTAGGGCGTGGTAGTCTGTGACCAGGCAAAGGGACCCGTCCTTCTTGGCTACAAAGAAGACCGCTGCCCCATATGGAGAGAGCAAGGGGCAAATGAATCCCTTATCAAGCGCGTCTACAAGGTGCTGGCAGAGGGTTTCATCTTCCTTTGGTGTGAGACAGTATAATGGTCATGCTTTAGGTAAAATTCTTTGAAGTTGTACAGTGTGCTGGATCTCCTGGGGTGGAGGTAGTTGTTCAAGTGTTTCACTGAATACGTCCTTGTACTCCTCAAGGAGTGCAGCTAGTGCTGGTGGTGATGATGTTGACAAGGGAGGGACTGCTGATGGTTCTGCACGGATAACTTTGACTGAACATTGATTAAAGTCTAGTCTCCCCCTTGAAATCATATGAGCCTGTTTCCGTCATTCTGAAAAACACAGTGTCATGTAGTAGTTTGTTCATTTCCATGGGGTAGATCTGGAACCCCACCACATTTCTATTGAGGGTGATGACAGAGGTATCCCAGTCAATGTAAGGGCAGTTATGCCGGAGCCAGTTGAGGACAGCAATTACGTCGTGGCTGAGGTCTGCCATGATTGGCCCAGAGAGCTTAACCTGGATGTTCCCCATTCTTATGGAGAAGGGTACTGTCTTGTGGGTGATGACAATTCTGCAGGAATCAGCTACACGTACTGCTAGAATATGCTGGGTACTTGGTCTAACTGCTGGGAGTCAGCAAACACCTGATCTACCATGGTATGATCAGCCCTGGTATCTACCAGTAACTGGTGGGTGTTCCCACGGAAACAGAAGTGATAGGACAAGTGTGTTACTTTATTTGCAGAATGAGCGGCTTGCAACATGGGGTTGTTGCTATGGACCTGAAAGACATCTAGGGTTTTGACCTTGTGAAAATTGTAGTTGCAGGAGTTCTTTGAAAGCAAGGGCTGAGAGGGCGGGTCAGTCGGGGTTGTAAGGCCTCTTGTTGTTACAACCCCCAGGCTTTTCCCTGGTCCTCAATTAGCGCTAGCTGGAGCTCCCCCCTTGCGGGGGCGTTTAGCTGTACTTTCTTGCTGGCAAGGTTGGCAACAACCCACTTGACCTTGGCCATTGTTAGGTGCAGGACGTGGTTGGGGTAGAGCATTGTTGGTGCAGCGGAAGCCCATTGAAGCCTGGTTACTGGCCTCTATGATGGCTTTAACCCATTAACAATAAGGGTGAGCAACATGGCGTTCCCATTGGTCACTGCCTTGGGGGCAGCAGCAAGGGCTTGTTGCCAAGCAGTGAGATACTCAGGGACGGAGCCAGTCTGCTTGATGGCTAAGAGGGGAGTCCCCAAGATAATGGAAGAGAAGTTTTCACTATATTGGGACTTGGCGGCGTCCCAAAATGTTGCCCAGGTGACGTCAAACTCCTGGCTGGCCCAGTTGGTGAACCACACAGCGGCGGGCCCCGTAAGGCGGCCAGATGCGGTGGCAACTCACATGGACTCAGGAACCTGACAGATACAAAGGCGTGTTTTGGTGGACTGGAGCCAACTGACAATGTCAGCTCCTTTGACACTGCCAGTGAAGGACTCTAGTTGGAGGTTGAGCATACATTGCGACAGAACCAACTGTGGCAGGGTGACGCTAGCGTCACGCTGCCTGAGGCAGAGCCAATTATATACACTGGTAAGAACTAGCTGATCTTGATAGATGACATAACCTTTGGGAATGTCCCCCTTGGGGATTGGAAGGAACGTCTCTTGTTGTGAGTAGCCATTTTTTTAGCCCAAGGGGCACCAGGCAACAATCTTTATTTTTAAATTGTTGTGGAGTAGCCATGCAGCCTGTACTCCGTCCTTTCTTGGGGGGGATTTTGTTTTTAAAATAGGTTGTAACCTACTTCTGCTACCACTGTTGCAACTGAACCAATGAGGGTCCAGTACTTGGAATTGGGGAAGACAACAGTCCAATAGGAAAGGACAGAATAATAAGAATAAGGTATTGTTTATTGTAGGATATTGTGATTAATATACTAAATGGGGAAGCCACAAGGCCACAAGGGGGTGGCATAGTGGGGAGTTCCATGTAGGGTTTGGAGCCAAGGAATAACTTGTGCAGGGATCAGCAGGTCAAATTGGCAATGCTCCTAATTAGGATAAAGTGCCTGCCATTTGGCATTGCCATCAGATTCATTCATAATGTTAGATATGTCAAGGGGCGACTCATCAAGCGCCCACTGTGTATTGTAAGATACGTTAGCAGGCGAGGTTTGAATCTCGGTTGCAACATTTGATTCTGAACGCAGTTTTTGGGATGTCTTCAGGATTCACAACAATTTGGTGGTAGCCTGCTGTTAAATCAATTTTCATGAAGATTTGGGACCCCCAGAGCGTCAAAAAGGTCATCAATCAGGGAAGGGGATACCTGTTATTAATTGTGACCTTGTTGAACGCCCTGTAGTCTGTGACTAGGCAGAGCCCCTTGTCTTTCTTTGCTATGAAGAAGACAGCAGCACCAAAGGGCAATTTTGAGGGTCTAATGAGGACCTTTTTGAGAGCTCCATCCAGATAGGATTTCAAAGTGTTATCTTCTTGGGGTATGAGGTGGTAGATAGGTTGTGCCTTTGGTACACTTCCCTTAAGGCCAATTTTGTGCTGGATGCCACGGTCAGGTGGTAAACCTGGTAAGGTTTCTTGGAAGGCAGCAGGGAATTCACTGACCAGCTGATCTCAGATGTAGTCTTTCTCACATCTGATTTCTGTATTTTTAAAGTGAATAACCTCATATGTACAGGTGTTCCAATTGATTTTTCTGGGATTATTTTCCTCTTCTGTCTCCAGGATCTTTAAAAACACATGATCTCTCATAAGTGTTTCAAGATGAGTTGGGTAGACATGGTGGTGCACCTCTCCTTGTTGTATGGTGAGGGTAGCACTATCCCAGTTGATATGAGGTTTGTTCTTCCTCATCCAATTCAAGCCAAGTATAACATCATACTTAGAGATTGATATGATAGGGTCACTGTGATCCTGCTACAGTCATGTTGGGCTGTGATTTCACAAATAGGTTGAATTGTAATGAATTTAATAGGTTGAAATTCAAAACAATAGGATTGGCCTTGGAGAAACTTTCTGGTGTATAATGGATTACCCAGGAATCAATTAGGCTTTACCAATTGAGGACCAAAATAAATATCTGAACAATTCAGATTATGAGACTAGGTGTCTCAAACTAATTGATTAACTGGGAAGGTTAATTAATTGACACCCTTGATTTTGATTAATGAAGATTTAATTATAGGGCCAAAATGGACTTGACTGTGTCAAGTAATGACTTGTTGTCTTAAAACGGATTAATTAACTGGGAAGGTTAATTAATACATGCTGAGAATATAATTAATGAGGATTTAATTACATTGTTTGCTTGCCTTGACTGTGTCAAGAAGTTTGGTTAAGGTTAACCAAAATTAAACCCCCAAACTGTGGTTTAAAAGCGCCGTCTTGGCAAATTTATTAGGTTAAAAGCGCCAAGGCGCCATCCAGTGAGTATTTCAGGCGCCGCCTGGGAAAGTTTCTGGGCGCCGCAGTAGCGCCTGGTTTGAGTTTCCAAGTGTTTTAATGGGTTTTTAACGCAAACCCCCATTAAATGCAAAAAACGGCTAAATGTAGACAATAGTGTCTGTGCATTTAGGATTGGTCAACTGTTTCCCAGTTAGAACAAGGATAGCTTGGATCAGGAATACATATATTCCACAGGGCTTTGGCGCCAGAAGTCCAGAATGCTTCAAGCCAAAGCAATACCTTTCTACAGAAGGAATCAGGTGATTCTGGAATGTATTGGGGCACATTCTTATAGGTTAAGAGTGTGAAGATCTTTTTGGTAAAGATCTGGATTAGATGACGCCGTTATGTCATAAACTGTGTGATAGAAATCCAGGTGAGATTTCAGAACTGGAGGGGTTTTCAGCTAAATTTACCCCAATTGGTATATAATGGAAACATGATAATAAATAATAAAAAATGGTACTTATGTGTGAAAATGGTTGCTTTCCCCTCAATCTCTTTATGCTTTGTGTTTTTGGCTTTTAACTGAAAGAAGACTACCATGGAATGAAGAGATGGTCTGCAGCTAAGACTATGGGAAGCAAAAAACGTGGAAGTGATCACCAGATGGCGCCAAGTTTAACACCAAGATTGTCTGCCCAGAATCCAAGCTCATCAAAGCAAACACAAAGGATTCCCTGCCAAATTGTAAAAGTATCAGACCAGGATAATGAAGAAGCAAGCATGAATTTCCTGGATCTGTCACAGCCACTGAGCGTAGTTTATATGTCTCTGATTTGGGCGCAGAAAGGCTTTACTTCTTTGGTCACTGGTGTACTCCTATTGTCTGCTATAATAACTCTTTTGATGTTGCTTTGGACTGTGGGTAGTTTCATGAGGTTGGAAAATTTCTTGTCAACAAGAGATTGGTCTTCTCTAGTGCCAAACAATGCTGTGCCTTGATACCTGAAAAAAACAGAAAGGATAAGTGAGGAGTTTCTTTCCAGTTTGGGTGGCAAACAGTAGAGGGTTGCTGGAGGGTACTTGGATCATGGTAATTGAATCCACGTCTTGGTCCCTGTACAAGTCTTGTAAAGTGAGGGAGGGTGGCTTGCCTAAACACTCCCATGAGCTTTTCCCTCCTTGTTGGTGTCTTCAGTGCTTACATGGTTAGCTTATGCAGTATGATTCCTGTTGCAAAGATGGGTATTATTGGCTCAGTTGTTATGCTTATTAGGGAAAGGGTCTTTCTTGGCTGTAGGGCTCTCCTTGCACTTGTTTGTTGCATGTAGGTTATCATACTTTTGAGCTGCGCTCTTTCCTTCCAAGAATACATTTTCAAGATTCTTGCAGCAGGACATGTCAAACTGACGTCTAATGTGTGTGGGGAGGCCATTGTAGAAGTCTAGTTGTGGCCTGGGTTTGTCAAAGTTGATAGTTTTGGGGGCCCAGTCATGTAGGCTTTTGTACACTGCAATGTACTCCTTAATGTTTCCTGTCATTTTGAAGGTTCTGAGTTCTTTCATGATCACTACGTTAGAGTCTTTCACAGAAAACCTTTTGAGGAATGTGGCTTTGAACATTTCCCAGTTTTTTTTAGTCAGGGTGCTGTTCTAGCCATTTTCTTAGAAAGTGTGAGGCAGTTCCTGTGACACAGAGGGCAACTTTGCTTTCCCAGAGTCTGCAGGGGTATTCTACCTGTGTAAATTTTATTTGGGTGCTGTTGATCCAGAGGTTGGCGTTCTCTTGGTATAATGTAGAGAACATTACAATTTCTGCTGTGCGTAGACGTTGAAATATGATGTTAGGTATCTTGGGTGGCTGTAGGCTTGCAGCACTTGGAGGCAGGTTTAGGAGTTTACAAGCACAGAAGAGATTTTACTGTTTTCTGGGGACAATGACATTGTTGAGGATGGTGTAACCTATAGGGACGTCTTGTCTTTCTTTGTAATCTTTCCAGCCTGCGGGGAGGGCCATTTGCTGGATCCTTTTCTTAAGAGAATTTTTTCTTCAAGTTGCGTAGGTGTGGATAGCCTATCTGTGCTATCACTGTTGTGTCTATACTTCTAGGAAGTATATTAAACAAGATAAAGGGGAAAATTAAGAAAAGAATGATACTTTATTGAATATGAATATGGTAATATATAGTATCATGGAAAATCACATACTGTCCATGTATGTCATGGAAGTCATGGGGCTTATCTGAGTAATGTTCCTCTTAAGTCACAAGGCTTATTCAAGTTGTGTTCTGCTTAGGATCTGGATGGTTTGATCCCTTTAATAGATGGCCAAATGATAGTAGTGCCATCAATCTAATGGTTGGTCAGTGAGCTGCTTGGTGATTCATTTGGTGAGCTACTTGGGGCATTAATTCCCCAAGAGGGAGTAGCTGAAGACGGTGCAACACAGGCAGGAAAATTGGTTGTACCAACCTTCAAGTGATGAGATGGTCTTAGTTATGCTGTCCTTAACCTGATTATAGCAGTTCCAGTTAATGGAGTTAATATCTGTGCATATATAAAATCATTAGTGAAACATTTTAAAGTTGAACCCCAAATATTACAGCTCATTCTATGATAAGGAATAAAACCAGTAAATTAAAAGTGGTTTTTAATGACTGTTCTACAAGGAGATAGCACTATCAAAGTGGTGGTAATTTGAGTTGATTTATTATATGTGGTCATAAATTAATATCATACTTTATTCCCAGTTAATAGGGAAAGGCTTGGATTTATCACATAAAAGTATAATTATTATTTGATTCCAGATACTGTCTTTCTATATGGTGTATTTTAGGGTATTTATTAAACGTTTTATATACTCAAAAAATCTTATTTGGACAATACTCTTTTTATTTTAATTTGTGATAGCGTTTTCTAGATGCAGTTTTTTGAACTGCTGTATTAGAAACTAATATGTAAAAATTAACTAATTAATATTTTTTACAGTAGTTTTAAAATCTATGGCAACAACCAAAAATACCTCAGATTTAAACAAAATGATTTCAGATTTGAATAAAATCTAACTATCAGGTTGAAATATATACTCTGTTAACAGAGATTTTTGGCGTCAATGGGCAAAATGAGTCAACACAGCAAAGAAGTGCTCACGCGCAAAGCAAAACTATTCAAAATAAAATCCAAAATATATTGATTCATAAAAAATGTGTGGGCTGACCTTTGGTGTACACATGTTTACTATGTAAATTGATGACAAAATACACCTAAGCGCAGTGAGTCAAAACTCAAACCAAAAACAAAACAAAAAAGTAACTTAATATTTAAACAAAACCACTCAAATGTTGTGTGCAATGGATTGTAATCAAGAATGATACCAAGGTATCTAAAATAAGATACACAATCCAAGACATAAATTTTTAAAAATATTGTGTTGGGTGCTTAATTTGGCGTAAAAGATGGGAAAAGGGCAGAAAATATGTTTTTTGTGTTCTGAAATGGGTGTTGTAAAACTAAAACAACTAATTAAGAAATATAAAATCTATAATTGTGATATTGGGTGGGGAAAACTCAAAATAAATATCCATATTCAGATAAAAGCAAAAATTAGGGAGTAACTTAATTGAAATTTATTTAATATTTTATTTAATTCTCAAAATAGAAGGGACACAACAACAAAATACCAATGTACCTGTTGTGCGCCACAGTTGCAGTTGCCCCGTGGGTCAAAGAACAGAGTCAGTGCAACCCAAGTGCCTACTCAGGAAGGAGATGGGAGAGGAAAGTTTGATAGTGATGCTGCACTGACACAGCTGGTTTAAGGAGCACAAGCTGCTGGGGTGCAAAGCATCAACCCTTGGGTCCCCAAGATGACCCAGAAGCCTACCAAGGTTACCACAACAAAAACAGTTAGAAACAAGGAGGTAGAACTTACTTTGTATGTGTTTGACGTTGTGTACCGGCAAGAGTCAGTCCCGTCAGCCATGCTAGAGAAGGTGAAGCCTATACTTGATACTAGTTACAAGCCCTACGTCAGTGATGATAATCAGTAAGAGAACAAGGAGCCTGAGTTCTACAGAACTGATGAGGGACAGTTAGTGCTAAAGAAAGTTGCAGCCTTCTACAACAAGGTACCCATGACTTGCAAGCCAGTCCCTGAGCAGGATCCCAATTCAACCACTCCCACTAAGCCCACTCAAAAGCACATCTCAGATATCAAACGCATCATCCTGCTTAAGCTAATGTGTGAATTAGGCAATTACAAGGCGGCTGCAGCCCTTGTTGGGGTGGATCCCAAGTACGCCAGCAAGACCTTCAACAAGTTCATTGATACTGGCCAAGTCCTTGCCGTGGAGAAATCCTTGCGCATTTCCACCATGCTCACCAAGGAGCACAAATGGGCAATCCACCACTGGATAACTCAAGATTGCCATCTTTAACTGGAAAATGTACAGGCAATGATCAAGTCTACTTTTGGGGTTGAGGCTTTAATTTCCTTTTACTACTATCTGGTAAAGAGAATGTAGTTTTCATGAAAAAAACTTGGGTATCCTCCTACAATAGAAACAGTCCCTCCAATGTTGATACCCAGAAAAAATATGCAGAGACATACACTGCCCTCAAAGCCAAGGGGACAGTCAAATTATATTACATTGACAAATCAGCATTTGCCTCGTCTATGTGGAATGAATATATGTATGTCCCAAAAGGCTCAAATGTCAGGGTAGCTTGGCGTGCCACAGTCCGCGCCACAGCCTATTCAATAGTGGCTCTCCTTGGCCCAAAGGGGGTCAAGCTCTATCAAATGACACTAGGCTCCCACAACAGCTGTACCTTTCTAGCATTCCTCTAATTGGTCCAGGAGCTCCCGGGGCGCACAAGCCCGGGCTTCACAAATGTAATTGTGCTGGATAATGTTGGTCTCTACAAGGTGGCTAATATTCTTGAATAATTCCCAACAATTGACACCAGTATTGCAGTGAACCCCCAGCAATTGGCCACGTCAAATTTGCGCCTTCTCTTCCTCCCTGTTTATTCACCCTTCCTAAATCCCATCAAAGATGTTTTTGGGTGGCTCAAGCAAGTCATAAAGCAAGGGACCCCAACTGGGACCAAGGATCTATTTGATTTGCTGTAGGCCAGGATCCACACCCTCCCAGCTGAGACTGTGGCCAAATTCTATGGCCACGCTGATTTGTTCATCCCTGTGTCCCTTGCCAAACATCCAATAAATTAAAGGCTTAGCTTGCTGATTTTTTTATATTCTCTAATTTACTATTCAAGATTTATTAATTATCATTTTATATTTAGATGTGTCCAAGCCCAGAATCACATTCAGCAGGACCATCAAAGAAGGTTCATAATGTATTTATTTTATATTAATTTTTTTACTATACCATATGAGGTTATCCCAAACACTTGATACTGGATTATGCAAATATATTTATATCACTTTTGTCAAATAAATATAAAGATCAAATTTAAAAAGTTAAATGTATGGGTTACAAAGTAGAACTGTATTTTATTAATGTATATTATTATGCTTTTATGAAAACTGTTGCACAATATATTTTGCAAAACTTGTTTACTAAAATAAAAATTATATAAAAATTTATTATAATAAAAATAATATAACTTATAATGAAATTTATTGAAATGATATTTTTCATTAGGTGCACCTATAGTGAGTCCTTCAGTATGTACCCACCTGGCAATGGAGGTGGCACACAACCTTCACCGCCACACTGTAGACAGTGGATACACCCTGATTAAAATATTTGAAGCGGCTGGTAAAAGGGAGTATTGTTAGGTGAGAATGCAGGAGCAGCTTCTCTGGTGGGGCTGCAAACCCATAGATTCCCGCCAGGACCAGGGCGTCTTGGATTACATGGTCAACCAAAATGTAACTGTTGTATCTTCTTCCTGTCCAATGAGAGCTGTGCCTCATCAATCCCAAGAAGGACCCTGTCTAGGTCCTCTTGCTGGTGCCCATTCCAAAGAAGAAAAAACATCCCAGGTAAACCACAAGGTGAAGGCTTTATCCATAAAAGGCTTCAGTAAACTTGCACATCTTATTGTATGTTGTGCTTATTTTCTTCTTGTGTTTGGTTTTAGCAAAGGTCAGCTCCATGGCTGCAGGGACCCCCATCTTGTCAGCGCTCCAAGCTAACCTAAAGTTGGCAAAGAGGATTTTTATCTTCTTTATGGATGTTGTGTCTGCAACAGCCAATTTCAACACCTTGCACCAAAAGTTCTCAAACAGTTAAGACAGGGTGTGCTCCAAGGGGTAGCAGAAGCAAGCAGCCGCATGGGCCTGGCCCATCTCTGGTATATTCTTGAATGAGAGTGTTGCCATGACGTCCCAAACAAACTCAATGGACTTTACACAGTAAACTTCATTGAGGGATAACAGGTTCAGGTGAACCAGTTATGAATCCTTTTAGGAAGCTATTTCCCACTTGGATGCCCCCTTGGCATGTGTCAGCCTGGCTAGCGCGTCCCTTGTCATTGGGAAGGACCCATGAATTCTGTCTTCAAGCTCCCGTCAACAGGGGGGGACATAAACAGCTGCCTAGTCACATAATTGGTGTAGTTGGCATAAAACATGGCAGGAACAAGCGGGACCAGGTCCTGGTAGATTTCACTATTTATTTTTTTCTAAAAAAACAGGTAAGTATTTAAAAAAATTTATTATTTTTATTTTTTATGTTACCTTCACGTGTATCCTCCTTGCTGGCGGCTTTGGCAGGCTTAGCCATTCTTGGCACAAGCAATTGCGCTGGCAATTCTGTGTCCTTGGTTCTGGATTTCTTGGCTGGTTTGAGGTGGGCATACATATCAGGGTGTTGACCCAGACAAACAGCGCAGAGAGGGCAAAGCTCTTGAATTGAATGCCTTCCACAACAGTCTTCTGGACATTTAAAAGGTGTTTGATTGTTGTTTTGGAGGTGTCTGGCATCTTGGCCATAAGTGCCTTGGAGAACACCTTGTCAATCTTGTCCCCTGTAAGGACAGCAGCCTTCACTTTTGCCTTGACCTTGCAGTCAATGTCTTTGATTTTGGAAATTGCTGAGTTGAAATCCTTCAAAAGCTTCTCTAATTCTCTCATTAATTTTTTACTAAACTTTCCATATGTTTTTATAGCTTTCATCCCAATAAAATCTGTATTATTCTGATACTATTGCCTCTTTGTTTATTCCTTTTTGTTTTCCCATATACTACATTATCCCATCCTTGTACCCATTGTGTATATGTTTTACGCCCATCTCAAAATGTGTTGTTTGTTTGTGTTGGCATTGTTTCCAAAATCACCATATTATTTTTGGCACATTACACAGCCCCTTGTAAAAATATTAACAGCAATTTGGTGATCAGCTAAATTTTAAATTAGAAAACTATAGGTTAATTGTGTTTAGATAAAGTTGTTGCTGATCTAAATTCAAACCCTTAATTATAAACTTTAAGCCAATCAGGAGCCAAGTGATAAAGTGATTGTTATTACATAAAGAGTCACTCAATAGTTCTTTGATGTATGTGTGCTAATTAATCTGATTAGCTGGTTATTTTGCCATTGTGCACCTTGCTGCTGTGGCAAGTTGTTGGTGGACTAGTTCTAACCCAGAAGCTGAGTGAACACTAGTCCACCATCAACTTGCCACAGCAGCAATGGCACTCAATGGAGAAACAACCAGCTAATCAGATTAATTAGCGCACATACATCAAAGAATTATTGAGTGTCTCTTTATGTAACAACTGTCAAAACCGCAGGCTTGACCTGCCAGCAAGGTTCCAACCAAGCAGGTTTGTGACCCGCAATTCAATTATCTGGTCACCTAAAGCCAGACTAGGAAGTCAACTTGAATTACCAAATCCAACAACATGAACAGATGATGATCCTTTACGGCGGATACCTCAATTTGGCGCTTGACTCATTATCAGGATCAAGCCACCCCTTCTTTCATCCAGCCGTGTGATCACCAATCTTGTTCCAACTATCCTTGATTCACATGAACTATATAATCAATATCTTCCAATAAAGATTATTATCTAGTTTCCAAATATTATTCCCTGTGTAACTCTGCTAAAACAGCACAGTTACGACATTGGTAGCACAGGTAGGTTATCCATCCTACCTTATCTTAAAAAATTCCGCCTGTTGCCCGCACATGCTGCAGCCAACAAATTCTCAACAGAATCATGTTTGGCCTCCTGCCCAACTAGACTCTGTATACTCCTGGTACCAAGATACCTGATGGTTTTGTCCTCTACCAAAACACGGAAATCCAGCTACCCGCCTTCAACGCCATGTCTGCACAAGGGTTCTTTCAGGCACCTTCCTTGATGCTGCGACCAGCTGACAAAACCACCATGCCCGCCTATGTAGCACAAAGACTTTGCAGCACCACCTTGGAGCCCTTTGCTGGGGCCAACAATGACAATGCTGCCGCATGGATCCAGTCCGCCCAGAGCAAGCTGGCTCAAATGGAACGCCCACAGCAATTCTGGATTGCGGAGATTTCCATTTGCCTGACCCATGATGCTGGCACCTGGTGCAACAAGTGACACAAAGAGCACACTGACAAGAACTGTGAAACCTTCAAACAGGACTTCTTGGCAAGGTTTGTGCTTAAGAATACAGCGCTCATGATCATACGCTAAGTAAAGAACCTGACCCAGACAGGCACCTTTAAAGAACCCACCCGTGCCTACAAGGAACTCCGTCTCTGTGCCCCATCTGACATGGCCTTTGACACCCAAGCAACACACCTCATGTACTACAATGCCCTCAAGTCGCATATGATGAGGCATGTGAGCCTGGACCAGGTAACCAACCTGCAAAGCCTGTACTGTGAAGCAGAAAAAGTGGAACAAACATCCAACGCTCTACACAAGGCACAGACTGGGAAGCAAAAAAGGCCCAAGGACTCCCATCCAAGCGGCTGCTCTACTCAACCACCTCCTGGAGGCAACAGGAACAACACCAACCACAAACCCACGGGTTTGAATGGGCATGGAAATGGAAATAACAGCCAGTCAAATTGCACTCATTTCTGTGTCACCGCCACCCAAGGCAACCAAGATGAGGGAAAAGCCCGGGGAGAGCACTAAGCAAGCCAAGCTATCCCCACGCAACTCCTGACTTGCCCAACAATGAATATTGACCCAAGGACGTGGACCAATGTCCAATGATCCAAGTGCCCTTGGAAGACCCAGTACTATACACCATTGCCAGACATCCCAATAAATTGATGTCCTATCCTTTCCGCTTTTGCGGTTACACAGGCTCAGCACTCCTGGACTTGGGCGCATATCAAACCTTAGTCAATAGTAGCTTTGTGGATAAATTCAAGCTGGCCACTAATCCTTTGCGGATTAAAAACATGGTCCTGGCTGATGAACACCACATTGCTGTGACAAAGGAAACTGCCCCCTTCTCAGTCATGCTTGAGAACCTCCACTCCACCATCCAAGGTCCTGTCATTGACTTCCCTAAGTTTGACATTGTGTTGGGACTAGACTGGCTACAGAAAAACAACCCCCACGTGGACTGGGCAACCTCTGTGTTGACCATCAAGCGTGAAGGCATCAACCACCAGATCTATCCTGACTCAGTGGACTAACTCCTATGTGACCACGTCTTTGTACGTATCACTGAGACTCTGGAAGAGAAGGAAAACCTGAAGGCAATTGACTGGGATTCCTGCCAGTACAAAATCATACAATTTAAGAACCACCAGGATACCTCCACGCCTCAAGGCCGCAACATTGTGGCCCGCCATCCAGAAATCTTTAAGGAAGTGTTACCTGGGCTATCCCCTGAGAAACACATTCAACACTCTATCCAAATCAAGGGGGCTTTACCCAGGGTACGCCCCATTTACAGGCTGACCCCAAACAAGGACAACGCCCTGTGCGCCTATCTCAAGAAGGCACTAAAAAAAGGACTTATCTGCCCCTCACAGTCTCCCTTTGGGGCCACCGTACTCTTTGTGGCTAAAAAGGACAATAACTTACGCCTGGTTACAGACTACTGCGCCTTAAACAAAGTCACCATTAAGAATTGTTACCCACTGCCACTGATTGACAACCTTTTCAACGCCTTGGGAGGAGCCACTGTCTTCTCCAAGATCAATCTAACTGCAGGCTACAATCAGATTTTTATCAAGGAGGAAGACATTCCCAAGACAGCCTTCCACACCAAGTACGGTTCCTACAAATGTGTGGTACTCAACTTTGGCATGACCAATGCCCTGTCTACCTTTTTAACCTTAATGAACAAAGTGTTTGCGCCACACATAGACAGACATGCCCTAGTATACCTGGACAATATTATTGTCTAAAGCCCCTCAGTGGAACAGCACCACAAAGACCTGAGTGAGGTCTTTGCAACCTTGGCACAACACAAACTGTTGGCCAAACCCTCCAAATGCCAATTCTTCTGGGAGCAACTACCCTTCTTGGGACACATAGTCTCAAAAGACGGCATCAAACCCAACAGTCAAAAGGTACAAGCCATCTGCAAGATGCCACCTCCCAGGGACAAGTCAGAACTACGTACCTTCTTGGGAATGGTGGCCTATGTACAACGCTTCATACCCAACTGTGGTGTCTTGACCGCCCCCTTGTCTGCCATAACAGGCGCCAAGTCTAAGTTTATATGGACCCCCAAATGTGACCTCTGTTTTAGACGCCTCAAAGAAAAGCTCACAACAGCTCCCATCTTACAATATCCCAAACAAGACAGAGAATACCAGATGGAAACCAACGCCTCAGATGCATCCATTGGGGGAGTACTAAAAATTAAGAATAGTGATGGCAACTTCCTGCCTATAGCCTACAAATTGCGCAAACTGACAGATGGCAAGTGTTGATACCCTATCCACAACAAGGAACTGCTGGCCATTGTACACTGCCTAGTCAAATGGCGCTGTTACCTAGAACAGCAGAAAGAATTCACAGCACTAACTAATCACAAATTGCTCATCTGTTTCAAGACACAAGCAAACCTGTCACGCCGCCAAGCGCAGTGGATGGAAATCTTAGAAAGGTTTAACATGCTCATCCAGTATAAGCCCAGGGCCAAGCTTGCCATGGCAGACGCCCTGTCCCGTCTGTATGTCTGCGCTTCTAGGGGAGAGAATGGGCTCACCCAAACTGGCCTCTCCTAGTGCTACATACAAAAGACAAGGGATTCCCTGCAGGCACAACCAACATCACCAAAGAAACGGTCATTAAGAATGAACATCTCTTTGCTGACGTATACAGGACTCTCCACAGAAAAATGACAGATGGCACAACCATTCCCTACATACCCACATATCAGCGAGTTGACACCATTCTGCTACCACAGAGATCTTGGACATACTAAGAGCTAAAATCTATACAAATTCCTAAAGCATAAAGCCTGGTGGCTAACCTTATACCGCAATGTCCAGGAAGTATTAGAACAGTGCAAGGTTTGCAAAAAGTTTTCTAAAAGCAAAACCCTGCCTAATTTGGTACTCCCCATTTGAACCCAACTATTGTTCAAAGTATGGGCTCTTGATATTGTGGTCCCCATGCCAGGAAAGCACAACAACAAAAAATACATCATCACAGCCATTGACTTTGCGACAAGGTGTCCAGTAGACCAAGCGGAGAAGGCACACACCGGCAACAACATATAACAATTTATTGGCAAAGAAATAATCAGCAGGTTTGGAAAGCCAGAACTCCTGATAACCAATGAAGGCAAGGAATTGACCTCTGAATACACCAATGTATACCTCACCAAAAACGGGGTCAAACACACCCTCACAACACCATACCACCCACAGGCCAATGGACGCGTAGAGCGGCTTAATAGTAGCCTCATGCAAGCCCCTAGCCAAACTCACCGCTGGGAGACCTGAAGACTGGTATAAGCAGCTACAGACTGCACTACTTGAGTGCCAAACCCAAGTGAACAGATCCACTGGAAAAAGCCCTTTTGAACTGGTATACAGCACACAGCCAAATATCATTCAAGAATTGACAGGACCTAAGTTGGAAATTCCAAGTCAAGTCCCCCCTTGCTTGGATCCTCAAGTAGTAGGGGCCAACAGAAAGCAAACAGCCCAAGAAAAGGAATGCCTACAAAAGACATTTGTTCTCATCTTCAATAGACATGAAGTTGGGGACAAAGTTTGGGTCATGAATGTTGACAAGAGCAAACTACAACCTGAGAAAGTAGGGCCAGCAATCATTCTGAAGGTAAACAACAATAATACTTACCTTGTGCAAGGGCTTGGGAAACACAAGCAAGACAAAATCAACCACCATGATTGCCTACAACCCTGCAAAGCAAGACAAAAACAACAAGAAACCGCCCTGCCTGCCATCAAACAACAACTGATTCAATACGGTACCCGGGCTCCTGACAACCTCCCTGACAGCCTGCCCCCAGAGGAGGCCAACCTTCAGCCAGGGGGTTTCAAAACTGCAGGCTCAAACCGCCAGCAAGGTTCCAACCAAGAGGGTTTGTGACCTGCAATCCAATTATCTGGTCACCTGAAGCCAGACTAGGAAGTCAACTTGAATGACCAAATCCAACAACATGAACAGATGATGATCCTTTACAGTGGATACCTTGATTTGGCGCTTGACTCATTATCAGGATCAAGCCACCCCCTTCTTCCATCCAGCCGTGTGATCACTAATCTTGTTCCAACTATCCTTGATTCACATGAACTATATAATCACTATCTCCCAATAAAGATTATTATCTAATTTCCAAATATTTTCACGTGTAATTCTGCTAAAACAGCATATTACGACACAACAATCACTTTATCACTTGGCTTCTGATTGGCTTAAAGATTATCATTAAGTTTTTGAATCTGTATCAGCAACAACTTTATCTAAACACAATTAATATATAGTTTTCTAATTCAAATTTAGCTGATCACTAAATTTTTTATTGATATTTTCACATGGAGCTATGTCAAGCGCCAAAAATAATATGGTGATCAAGGAACAATGCCAACACAAAGCAAACAACACATATCAAGATGAGTGTAAAAAATATACACAATGGGTAAAAATATGAAATATTGTAGTAAATGCAAAACAAACAGGGATAAACAAAAAGGCAATAGTATTAGAATAATACAGATTTTATTGGGATGAAAGCTATAAAAACATATGGAAAGGTTAGTAAAAAATCAATGAGAGAACTTGAGAAGCTTCTGAAAGATCTGGATCATGAAATTGCAAAGATCAAAGACATTGACCACAATATCAAAGAAAAATTAAAGTCTGTCAACCTCAAAGGCAAGAAAATTGACAAGGTGACAGCCAAGGCGCTTATGGCCAGGATGCCTGACACACCTAAGAAGACAATTGAGCGTGTTCTCAACATTCAGAAAATGGTGGTTGAGGGCTTGCAATTCAAAGCCTACACCCTTTATGCACTGCCTGTCTGGACAAATGACCTTGAGATGTATGAACATCTTAAGCCATCCAAGCAAGCAAGAAAGGATGACACCAAGATGCCTGCCCAACTGATTGCACCAAGGATGGCCAAGCCATCCAAGGCTGTGGGCTAGAGGAAATAGAAGAAGGTAATCTAAAAAATAATTAAAACCCTACAATTACTTAACTTTTTTTAGAAAACATAGATGGTAAAAATATGCCAGGTTCTGGTCCCCTTTGTTCCTACCACGGTTTATGCCAACTATGCTAATCACGTGGCAAAGCAGCTGTTTCTGTCCCCCCTGTTTTGTGGGAGCTTGAGGATTAAATAAATGGCACATTCCCAATATCCAGGGAGGCATTGGCTGGGCTCACACAAGGTAAGGGGTCATTCAAGTGGGCAGTCAATGCTACAAGGATGCCCAATTAGTCTGCCTGGACCCAGTGGCCTCAGTGGAGTTTACTGTATAAACTCCATTGAGCTTGTTTGGGACGTCCTGGCAACACTCCCATCCAAAAACGTACCAGAGATGGGCTGGGCCCATGTGGCTGCTTGCTTCTGCTTCCTGGTGGAGAACACCCTATCTTGCCTTCTGGAAAACTTTGGGCGCACAGTAAGAAAATTGGCTGTTGCAGACAAAACAGCTGCAAAGAAGATTAAAATCCTCCTGGCGGACTTCAGACTGGCCTGGAGCGCTGATGAGACGGGGTCCCTGCAGCCATGGAGCTGACCTTTGCTAAAACAAAACACAAGAAGAAAATTAGTGCTGTCTACAACAAACTCTGTGAGTTTACAGAAGCCTTTGCTGGGCAAAGGCTTCATCTAGATGTTTACCTTGGGTATCTCTTCTACTTTAGGATGAGCACATCTGTAGAAGACCTGGACAGGGTCCTTCTTGGGATTGACAAGGCCAGGCTCTCTTTGGACAACAAGAAGGTCCCCCTGGCTACAACTTGGCTGACCATGTCATCCAGGACGCCCTGGTCCTGGCTGGGATATACAGATCCCCAGCCCTGCCAGAAAAGCTGCTCCTGAACTCCCATCTGACCCTACTGCTTTTTACAAGTTGCTGTGAATACTTCAATCAGGGTGTATCCACTGTATATGGTGTGGCAGTGGAGGTTGTGCGCCACCTCCATTGCCGGGTGGGTACATACCAAAGAACCCATTTTAGGTACTCCTGATATATTCTCTATACCAATAAATATTTACACTTTAGATTATTATTATTTTTATAATTTAAAATCTTCTAATTTTTATTTTTTAAACATTATTTGAAAGAAAATCCCAGAGAAGGTCTTTATAAAAGCATAATAATATGTGTTGATAAAATTTACTCCAAACTTGTACACTTTACGCTTAATTTTTTTAAATTTTGTTTTTATATTTATTTGACAAGAGTGATTTAAATAGATATGTGTAATCCAGTATCAAGTTTTTGGGATAGCCTCAGGTGCCATAATAAAATAATTTAATATAAAATAAATAAATTACAAACCTTCATTGATGGTCCAGCTGAATGTGATTGCATGCTTGGAAGCTTTTAAATATAAAACAATAATTAATAAATCTTAAATAGTAAATTAGAGAATATAAAAAAAGTTGAGCACACTAAGCCTTTAATTGATTGGCTGTTAGGCAAGGTACACGGGGAGAAATGAATCAGTGTAGCCATAGAATTCAACCACAATCTCAGCTGGGAGGGTGTGGATACCAGTCTGGAGCAAATCAAACAGGTCCTTGGTCCCAGTTGGGGTTCCTTTCTTGATAACTTGCTTGAGCCACCCAAAGACCTCCTCAATAGGATTTAGGAAGGTCAAATAGGCAGGGAGAAATAGGAGGCTCAAATTTGATGTAGCCAATTGCTGGAGCCCATTGCAATGCAAGTATCAATCATTGGGAACTCTTTGAGAATATTGGTCACCTTGTGGAGATCAACGTTGTCCAACAAAATCATGTTAGTGGAGACCAGGCTTGTGAGCCTCAGGTGCTCCTGGACCAATCAGAGGAATGATAAGAAAGTTGGTTGTTGTGAGAGCCTAGTATCATTTGATAGAGCTCAATCCCCTTTGGATCAAGGAGAGCCACCATCAAATAGGTTGTGGCGCAGACTGCAGCAAACCAAGCTATCCTGTCATTGGAGCCCTTTGGGGACATAGCCATATGCATTCTTCATAGATGAGGCAAATGCTGATTTGTCAATGTAATATAATTTGACTATCCCCTTGGCTTTGAGGGCAGTGTACGCCTCTGCGTATTTTTTCCAGGCCTCAATATTATCAGGGCTGTTTCTGTTGTAGGAAGATACCCCATGTTTTTCCCACAAAAATTGCAGACCTTTCACCAGATGGTAATAAAAGGAAATTTAAGCCTCAACCTCAAAAGAGGACTTGATCATCACCTGTATATTTTTCAGTTCAAGATGAAGTCTTGGGTTATCTACTGATGGATTAGTACAACACGCCATTTTGAAAACAGCATCTTGAAACGCCATCTCAAATTTAATTTGAGAAGGCGTTTTTTGCGTTAGTGATTTTGAATCACAAAAAAATAAAATAAACAATAAAATAGTTAAAATTTACATATACTTTTATAATACAGCATCTCAAATTTACGCCATCTCAATTCCGTCACTTCGAGTCAGATTAATTAAATCTTATTTTGCTAACTTAATTTACATATGAAAACACTTAGTGTGGGGTGTGTTTAGGCCATCTCAACTTTACGCCATTTCAAATTATGCCATCTATCTTAAACTAAAATAAGCTTATACCCAAACTAAAATAAAGCCTGTGGTATAGTGCCAGAAGATGTTCCTATAGTATTAATCTAAGACACTTATAAAAGGAATAACCTAAAAAGACGCCACTATGATAGTCCTTCTAGTGATTGTCATTGCTGGGTAAAAAAACAGTTTTGTTATATGTAATTTATAACTTTATTATACATGGATACATTGATAAGGGTTTCATCAATAAAATATTTTAATAGTGATTTTAATATGGAAGAGGGTGATTACGCCATTTTGATTTATGTCACTTTGAATTCCACCAAGTTTCACATCACCCAATTGATTTGATGCACACAATGGATAGGGGAAAATAAGGATAAATTACATATGACGCCAGGCTACACTATATTGATTCCCCCACTGCAATTCTTGCTTTCCACTTTTCAAAAGTATAGTTTCACGTCTAAAACCACTTAAGCAAAAAATGTAAGAAATTGCTTGAAACTTTGCAAATAATATTTTTTGATCTCCTCTAAACAACTGGGTACTTTTTAAGCCCAGTTGTACAAGCTAGTTTTTGAGAAATTCAAGTTTTACTCTTTGGCCCAGTTGAGGTAGCTCCACCGTAAATTTGTTAATTTAATATAAAAAATGGTCAAAAACACTATGTTTTTGAGCTACGGCACCTCAATTACGTCACTTTGAAAATGCCATCTTGAGAGCAAGTTTTCAGTCAAAACTCAAAGTTTTGCCTACTTGCGTTACTAATAAAAAAATTTTTTTTTTCAGAAAAAAAACATTGAAATTTTGATTGTATATATTATTTCATCTCCTCTACAATTCTATGCAAAAAATTGATACTTTTATATTAAAAACATTCTTGTTTTTCTCTTTAAAAACAACCCCCAAATTGCTCATATTTTGATACTAATTCACTTTTAGATGCCTCCCAAGTCCATCAACAAAGCTGCGTCCAATGCCTCCAAGGCCTCAAAGTCCAAGATCACTTTTCCAAAGGCCAAAAAGGCCAAACCTACCCCTAAAAAGCAGCCTGCTAAGGGTAAAGCTCCCCCCAAGACCTCTACGCACTCACCAGAGCCTGAGGAAACAAGCCCAACCCCTCCCCATTCTCCTTTTGTTTACTCCCCGTCAGACCCTCAAGAGAGGTTGTTCAACTTCAATTGCCATTATGACCCCACTTCAGAGCCTGAGGATGAAGAAGAGCAGGAGCCTGAGCCTGGTGCTCCTTCAGATGAGCCAATTGAGCTCTGGGATCTTAATACCATCCATAATGTATGCAACAGAAATGACACATTTTCTGTGCCCACCACATACCCTGTCAGCTATCCAATTATGACAAAGAAAGGGGGTGCTGGCTTTGTCCACAAGGGCTACATCTTCAGCTGCAACAACGAGAAGAAGCCCATCCGTCAGCATCACTTCAAATGTGATAACATTGGCTGTCCAGCTAGACTTACCACCTATGGGTTCACTTGTTTTAAAGCCCTGACTATTGGGCATGACTGTGCCAAGCCCTTTGATCCACTGTATCAACTGATCTGCTGGTTTATTTTCCAGGTCATACCAACCACCAAAGACCAAACTGCAACTGAGGTTGTAAACAATGCACTCATTAATCTAAATGATACCCAACTGGCAACTGTTGGTGGCGCCTCAAAACTTCAGAGATATGCTCTGAGCACTGAAGGCGTCAGTGCTACATCAATTGAACAGTTGATTTTAACTGAAGAGCAAAAGCTTTCACAGCATGAAGAGAGATTTCTCCTTCACAATGATGGGCAACATGCCCCAGAGCAGATCATCTGCTTTGCTACCTCCCAGGATCTTTGCAACCTTTTAAAATGCAATACCTGGCTTGCAGATGGAACATTCTCAACCTGCCCAAAGCTCTTTGGCCAGCTTTGTAATATCCATGGGCAGATTGGCAATCTTGTTCTTCCCATGGTCTTCTTTTTTCTCCCAAATAAGAAGCAGGAAACTTATGTCCAGGCTCTAACAATATTAAAGGCCAAATTGGATGAGATCCTCCCAACTATTGAAGAGGAGCCAAAAGAGACTAGAGGGCGCAAGAAAAAGGCCCAGTCAGAGGAAGCCACCCCAATCAAGAAAAATCCCAAAAGCCTTCCATACCATGAATACCTGGTAGTAGATTTTGAGCAGGCTCAGGCCAATGCTTTTATTAGAGTCTTCAAGAGCTCCCCTCAGGGATGCTACTTTCACTTTTGGCAGGCACTCTGCCACTGCCTTCAAAAGTGCTCTGCACTTCATGAGCTGGTCTACACTGAAGGCACAAAGGAAGCAAAGGACGTGTTCAACTGCTTTGCTCCCCTTGCCCTTGTGCAGAAGGAGGAGACAAATGCCTTCTACAACGCCCTCCTCCGCCATCCCTACATTATTGCCAACCAGGCAGCCTTTTCTCCATTCATAGAGTATTTTGAAACTCAATGGGTTGGAGTGTTTCAAGGAGCACACTGCATCAGAAAGGGTGGTGACTCAATCCAGTGGAACTGCTTTAAGCAGGTAAAGGATGGCCTAATCAAGACCACCTCTTCTCTTGAAGGGTGACATAGTCAATTTGCCACAAGGGTCCAGGTTCAGAAGCCCAAGTTCAACAAAATCATGGTGCATCTCAAAACCCAGCAGGCCATCTCTCCCCGTCTCTTTAAAACAGGCATCAAGACCAAGGATGATCTCCCCAAGCAAACCAAAGCGGTGAAAAAGTATACAGAGATTAGCAAGGTGATCCTTGCCTAATATCCCAAGGATAGCAAGCTTGAGCATCTCCAAGCTATTTCAGTTGCTCTTTCAACCAATGTATGATCCTTCCTCAATAAAAACCACTCTATCTTCTCTATTATTTCCTTTACTTTTATCATTATTTTAATTTTATTTGGTATTTGGTACAAATATATGTTTATTTTAAAGCATATTTTATAGTTAAAATATATGGAAAATGGTTGTTTTTGGGATTATTTTAACTTTTGGGCTTTATGCAACTATGTTGCTACTAATTGACCCCATTTTTATTGCAGATTTGGAATCCTGAGGCTTTTTTAAGCCTAGAAATGTTTTTTGAATTTTTATTTTTGGGATTTTTTGGGTAGTTTTTGGAGTTCAAAAAATCTAATATTTTAAAACCGTTTTTTCTTAGTCAAAATACCGTAAATCAAAATGGCGTTTTTACTAGTAAATTGAGATAACAGAAATTTGAGATGCCATATTTTGAGATGGCGTTTCTTGAGATGCTGTTTTCAAAATGGTGTATCCTACCAAACTGGGCTGCCAGGCCAAACACTCTAAGATAAAAGGCTCTGTGCCTATTGTATTAGAGTGGCTCTGATTAAGTGAAACAATCATCTCTGCAAAATAGTAGCCAACCACTGGCTAGCTAGCCCTGGAAGTGGCCCAGGTAGACAGAAAGAATACCAATCTGTGGAAGATTTCAAGCAAGCTTCCATCAAAATCACCCCAAAAAGGATGGGCCTCCTGCTGTGTTGCCCTAATGCTACTTCAGTCTCTTCTAGTGTTGTGAGCTAACTTGGATAAAACGCAGACAGGCGGGCTGCCTTAAAGCCAGTCCATTAGAATAAAAGACTGATGATTCTGTATTAACTTGATGATTGATCCAAGTCCTATTTCCTTAATGTGATCCTCTCTCAGGCTTTATTAGTGGAGAGCAAAAGATGATACTGTCATCATACAGTATAATTATCTATAAGTAAAATATAGAGAAAGCAAACTATGAACCTATATCCAGAAGTAGGAAGAACTGTCCCAAATCCTTTGGGCCTTGGGCCCTGGGCCCTGTCAGACTTGCTACTTCTGATGACAACAAAATATTCCAGGCCAAAGGTTACGCCAAATCCACAGGTTCTCTGTACTTTCCTGATGTTAGAAGACTTAGGATATCATCTGGCAAATGATAAAATACCACAGTCCGCAGATTTTCTGACAGTGGTGCTTGGGAGCTTAATTGACAACTATGGACACTGATAATAAAAATATAATAGTAAATAATAAAATTCATATTATTGCATATGTTTTTTACTAATAAAATTAATGTTTGGCTTAAAAAGTGTTGAACTGGCCACTTTTTCTTTTAGAGTGTTGAACACAAGTGATTTTAATTTTCATTAGTAAATTTACTTATAAATTGCCTCTTAAATTGGTCTTTGAGCTGACCAATTTATTAAACAGAGTCAAATTTGAGTGAATTTAATCTCATATTTTGGGTTGAACCCCTAAATTACTAGTAAAAATTAGCTTAGAACTGGTTAAGCAAAAATACTATTAGATTTGCATATGTGGCAGTCAACTCCCTGGTACTCAACAAAGTGTCAAGTACCAGGGAGTTGACTTCACCACAGTTGCCCTGCAAACGTCCCAATTTCTGATGAGTGTAGGTGTTGGAATACAGTGTTAGATACCTCAGGGTGGCTTGGGCTAGGAGCTGGTTTAGGGCTACATGGATGCTGAGGAAACTGTACTGTTTTCTAGTTATTAGGATATTGTTGAAGATGGTGTCAGGGAACCAACCCTGAATGGCTGGCTTGCTAGCGTTTGGGAACTGGCAGGCCACAGACTGGGTGGGCAGGGCCCACCAAAGGATTGGTGCTAACTTAATGAGGTAGGACATTGACTTGCCCACAACCACAGACCGGCGGCAGGGACAATAGTATCAATTATTCCTGTGAGATTAATGTATACAATTCCAAAAAGCTTGTTGGTATGGTCCAGGGGGAGTTCAACAGCAGAGGCAGGCATTGGTTTGGGTGTGACAGGTGGTTCCATGTCCATTTGGTAGGCAGGAAGAAAGTTGTATTTATCTCTGAACAGGCGGGGTTTGGTAATATACCAAGGGCCTTCTCAGTTGTCTCTGGTTAACTCTGTAGTTCTGGCCAGGAGATCCCGGGCTAGTATGTTGTCGGCAGTGTAGTCCTTATACTCAGGCTTTGAGGGGTACTATTTGAAATGAACAGGACCAAAGGGAGCACCAGGCAGGCAGTACGTAGCTGGCGGAAAGGCAGGGGGATCAGATGATCTTTGAGTTAACTGGCAGATAACAAGAATAAAATACAGAAATAATTGGGAAAACCAATATTTCATAACCTTTATTTAAAAATGACAATGGGGGTTGATCTTGGCCTGGCAGGTATTTATACCACACTGCCAGGCTTCACTACCTGGTCAGGTTTTCTGGGCTTGGGCGGGTTGGCATCGGGGGTCTCAGATGGCAGTGTGGTGCTCAGTACTGGCTGTTTGCCACTGGCTGCTTTGGGATGAGAAGACTTTGAATCCTTCTGTTTGTCAATTTGGGTATTGGGTGCCTCCTTGGGTTCAGTGCCTCCCCTGGGACTTTGGGGGGTTCGGAATAACTCTCATGGAGAAACTTGCATATTTCACCAAGCAAACCGCCATTGTCAGGCGTTGGCACCTCAGGGAGATTCTTGGCATCTTGCACTAGTGGTTTGCTTGCAGAATACTGCAGAACAGCTAAGGGTTCAGGTCCTGGAAGGCTGGTAACAACTTTATTGATCAGTAGTGGCTTATTGGGTTCCCAGCCCATGGGTCTGGCAGTCCGTGAAGTGTTTTTCCCAGGGTTCAACTCTGGTTCTGTATTTTGAGATTTAGGAGCATCCAAATTGTCATTCCTGAAATCATACCCTTCTTTCCCCAAAAGTCCCCCTTTCAGGGCCTTCTTTCCAAGGTATTGTTAGTTGGCCTGTTTGGCATTGGTTAGGTTGCTCAAGGGTTCCCAGTTGCTTTCTTCTGGGGGTAGCCTAACCACTTGACGTAGTACTGGGGGGTCTTGTAGTGGACTTGATTGCCGTGGATGTATTCAACTTCATACTCATTTGAGTGGTCCTTCTGGATTGGCAGGGGGCTAGACTTGATCTTCTGGTGGGGAAGGGAGTGTCTGTCTTTTTTGAACAGCAAGGCGCGGTAGAACACATTATGGATTTTCCATGTGGGGGGGTAGGTCTAACTTGAAGGCAACTTCTCCAATGAGTTTGGTGATCTTGTGTGGCCTGCTTCTTCTGTGAGCTAATTTTCTGCAAGGCACATGCAGGGGCACGTTACAGGAGTCCAAATAGACCTTGTCTTCAACTTGGAGGGGTTTACCAGGGGTCTGTTTTCAATCAGCAAAGGCCTTGTATTTCTGTACTGCTTAGTTCAGGTTTGCTAGGCATATAGTTTGGTTGCTGTGGATCTGTTCAATCCAGGAGCGTCCAGACAGGTTGGTTTCCTTGTTTTCAATGCTAGGGTCCCATGAGGGATCAAACCTGTAGTTGGCTTTGAAGGGGGACATTCCAGTAATGCATGGTCTTTGCTATTGTAGGTGTACTGTGCCATGGGTAGCATCTCAGCCCAGTTATCTTGGTCAGCATTGGTGTAGCATTGTAGGTATTGTTCAAGTATTTGGTTCACTTGTTCAGTCTGGCTGTTGGTCTGTGGGTGGTAGGAGGTTGATACACAGCGCTTTACTCATAAGTCCTTCATCACCTGAGTCCAGTAGTTGGAGGTGAATTGTGGTCCTCTATCAGTGATAATTTCTGCCAGAGTGCTGTGTTGAGTTAGGATGCCGTAGTGGAAATGTCTAGCTGTCTCTGCGGCAGTGCAGCGGGTGGTGGTAGGGACAAAATAGGACATTTTAGTGAATCTATCTACCATGACTAGGATTGCATTGAACAAATTAGAAGAGGGCAGTTCCACAATATAATCCATTGAAATGGACTGCCAGGGTCCTGATGATATGTCTAGCGGTCTTAGCAAGCCTTCATGTTTGGATCTATGGGGTTTGGTCCTTCCACATGTCTCACAGCCTTTGATATAGGCAGCCACGTCTTTGTCCAGTTGGGGCCAAGCATAATTCTTCTTGATTCCTTGGATTGTCTTGAGTCTGCCAGGGCAGCCGGCCATCTCTGAGTTGTGATAGTCTATGAGTACTTTGGTCCTTGTTTCACCTTCTGGTACATAGATCTGGTTGTGTAATAGCAGGGTGGTTCCTTTTAATGAGAATCCCTTCTTGTAGTGGCAGCTATCTGGGTCTGAGGTCAAGTTGGCAATGAGTTCTGCTGAGTACTTGTCTAATTTCCGCGCCTCATTTATATCAGGCTTACAGGATATGATCTTCATATACATCAGTTGGATGCCTAGGCTGGTGGGGTCAAGGAGTACATGGGTTTTGTGGTCCTTGGTCTCAGCTGTGGTGGAAATCATATCTGCTATTCTGCTCAGTGTGTCAGGTACTATATTGATTTTTCCAGGTTTGTAGTCAATTTTCATGATGTAGTTGGCCAGTTCTAGAGCCCATCTGGCCTGCCTCTGGTTTAACTGTCTGGGTTTAAAGAAGTAGACCAAGTTCTTGTGGTCAGTTAAGACCTTTACTGGAAATTTGGCACCACATAGGTACCAGCGCCAATGTTTCAAGGTCTTTATTATTGCAAGCATCTCCTTGTCATAGATTGGGTAGTTTCCTTTGGCAGGTAGCCTTTCTTGGAGTAATATGCTACAGGAGGTAGCATAATATCCCTTCCTTCCTGAAGAAGGACCCTGCTCACTGCAAAGTTGAATGTGTTGGTTTCCAGTACAAATGGCTTGGATGGGTCAGGCATTGCCAGGACAGGTGTGGAGGTGAACGCGAGTTTTAGGGCCTCAAATGCTGATGTGCACTCTTCAGTCTAAGAAAAGATGACCTTGTCCGAGCAAAGGCGGATCAGGGGCAGAGTAATGTGAGAAAAATTTTGGATTAAATCCCTGCAATAATTTGCCAGGCCCAAAAAACTTCTCACATCCTTTCTGCATTTGGGTACCGGCCAAGCTGTTATTGCTTCTACTTTGTCCTGTTCCATAGCAAAACCGCCCGTCTTCATCACATATCCCAGGAATTCGACCTCAGTCTGAAAGAATTCACATTTCTTAAGTTTGGCGTGTAGGTTGGCTTGGGAGAGTTTTTTTAGTATCAGGTCCAGGTGTTGGAGGTGCTCTTTGTGTGACTTGCTGTAGATGAGGATGTCGTCCAAGTATGTGACACAAAATTGGTCAAGATATTCCCCTAGGACGGTATTGATCATCCTTTGAAAAGTGCTGGGGGCATTGCACAGGCCAAATGGTATTAATAAGTACTTGTACAACCCATATCAGGTTTTGAAGGCTGTTTTGTATTTGTCTCTGTCCTAGATTTGGATTTTATTGAACACATCTCTAAGGTCAATTTTTGAGTACACCTGGGCTCCAGTCAGTACATCACAGAGGTTGTCAGCATTGGGGATGGGGTAGCAGCTCTTCCCTGTAATGTCATTCAGCTTCTGGTAGTTTATGCATGGACACATCCCACCATCTTTTTTTCCTACAAACAGCATGGGTGATGAGCAGGGGGCTTTTGACACTCGGATGAAACCCTTTTTTCCATATCCTCCAGGTATGCTTTCAAGGCTACTTGTTTGCGGTGGTTGCAGCTGTAGATGGGGCTGTGGTGTGGTTGTGTCCCTGGCAGCAGGTCTATGGCGTGGTCGTAGATTGAATGACTGGGTAGTTTGGTGGCTTCTTCTTCACTAAACACAGGCTCCCATTTCTGTAGGGGAGTAGGTAGTATCCTGATGCTAGGTTCTATCTTTATGGTTAAGAGTTTGTTGGTAGGGGTTTGGCTATGGCTCATGCAAAAGGGGACGGTGTCACAAGATTCAGGCTGGCCCAGTGTGGAAGTTTGTTTGCGATAGTTCAGGATCAGGCCATGTCTGTTGGACCAGGAGTTGCCCAGTATAAGGGGGTGGGGGTAGTCTTGGCAAGAGGATCAGGGACAACGGGTACACATTATGTCTAATTGTCAACAGAAGTTCTTGTTCACACTCATAGCCAGTGTCCAAAGAGCTGTTTCCCATGACTACTTGTAGGCTACGCTCTGAGGCTGTCAAGCCTAGTTCCTTTGCCAGGCTGGCGTCAATAAAGCTTTCATCAGCTCCTGTATTAATAAAAGCTTTGATCTGGCACTCATTTCCCAATAGTTCTATGGTCACTTGGATGAATTTGTAAGACTGGGAAGAAGTGTTTATTTGCGCCAGTGTGATTGGGGCAGTGTTCTTCTTAGGGAAGGCTCTGGTCAAGTGGCCTGCCTCATGGCAGTGAAAACAGAGCCCTTTGGGGTAATGTTGTTGGAGCTCTTCAAGTGTCATTCCTGTTCTGTTGGGGGTCAGTGCTCAGTTTTGGCGGGTCTGGGAGGGGCCAGCATTCTCTTGGTTCATGCTAAGGCCCTTGCACAGGGGAACTAGATTGTCTAGGCTGAGGGTGGGCGGGTGATCCTTCAACAGGTTCTTCATTGCTAGGTTGACTCCCTTTTGGAAAATAATGGCTGCCAGTTTGTCTTCCAGTTGGGTGTGGGTCTTTAGTTTGAGGAATTTGTCAATGTACACTTGGATGGGACAGGCGCCCTGCCAAATTTCCAACAAGGAGTTCAGGGTGTAGTATCTGTTGTTGCAGTCCTACCCTGTGGGCATCAACTTGGCTTCAAACTTGGCATAATCTAGGCAGAATTCCACGTCTTTGGCAGTGGCTTTGCCAAACCAATCAAGGGTGTCTTCTGATAGCATGGCAGCTACTCCAAGAACCTTCCTGGTGTCACTGGAATAGGACAGAACATTGGCTTGAAAATGTAGTTGGAGCACTGGCATGGCGCGGCGGGCCTCTTCAAGAGTGAGTTTTCCCATCTGGGGCATCTCCACCTTGATGAGGGATTGGTTGGCTATAACATTCTGAACCTGAGAGGAGGGTCCTTTGGCAGTTTTGGCGGCAGGCCAGATTTCTTGGGGTCATTTGGGTTCATGTTTACATTCTTCCATGCAGAAGAAATTAGGTTCTTGGTCATCATAAATGTATAATAAGTGATTATTATTACAAAAAACATACAAGATGCCCCAAGAATAATCAACATCTTGGGGCTCAGGGTACCAGGTTTAAAATGGATTGTTATAATGTCAGGGAACCAACCCTGACTGGCCAGCTTGCTAGCGTTTGGGAACTGGCGGGTCGCGGACTGGGTGGGCAAGGCCCACCAAAGAATTGGTGCTAACTTAATGATGTAGGACATTGACTTGCCCACCCACGACCACGGACCGGCGGCAGGGACAATAATATCAATTATTCCCGTGAGAGTAATGTATATGATTCCAAAAAGCTTGTTGGTATGGTCCAGGGGGAGTTTGGCGGCGGAGGCAGGCATTGGTTTGGGGGTGACAGGTGGTTCCATGTCCATTTGGTAGGCAGGAAGAAAGTTGTATTTATCTCTGAACAGGCAGGGTTTGGTAATGTACCAAGGGCCTTCTTGGTTGTATCTGGTTAACTCTGTAGTTCTGGCCAAGGGATCCCAGGCTAGTATGTTGTCAATGGTGTAGCCCTTGTACTCAGGCTTTAAGGGGTACTCTGTGAAATGAACAGGACCAAAGGGAGCACCAGGCGGGCGGTACGTAGCTGGAGGGCTGGCAGGGGGATCAGATGATCTTTGAGTTAACTGGCAGATGACAAGAATAAAATACAGCAATAAATGGGGAAACCAATATCTCATAACCTTTATTTAAAAATGACAATGGGGGTTGATCTTGGCCTGGCAGGTATTATACCACACTGCCAGGCTTCACTACCTGGTCAGGTTTTCTGGGCTTGGGCGGGTTGGCATCGGGGGTCTCAGATGGCAGTGTGGCGCTTGGCACTGGCAGTTTGCCACTGGCCGCTTTGGGATGAGAAGACTTTGAATCCTTCTGTTTGTCAATTTGGGTATTGGGTGCCTCCTTGGGTTCAGTGCCTCCCCTGGGACTTTGGGGGAGTTTGGAATAACTCTCATGGAGAAACTTACGTATTTCACCGAGCAAACCGCCAGTGTCAGGCGTTAGCACCTCGGGGAAATTCTCAGCATCTTGCACTGGCAGTTTGCTTGCAGAATCCTGCGGAACGGCTAAGGGTTCAGGTCCTGGCAGGCTGGTAACAACTTTATTGATCAGTAGTGGCTTATTGGGTTCCCAGCCCATGGGTCTGGCGGTCCGCGAAGGGTTTTGCCTAGGGTTTGACTCTGGTTCCGTATTTTGAGATTTAGAAGCATCCAAATTGTCATTCCTGACAGATGGTGTATCCTGTGGGTATGACCTGTCCTTTATATCTGCTCCAGCCAAAAGGAAGGACCATCTACTGGATACTTTTCTTGGGAGGAATTTTTCCTTTGAGCTGTGTAGGTGTAGATAACCTACCTGTGCTACCACTATTGAGTATATTATTTTGGAAAGTATATAATAAAAGATAAATGAGAAGATTTAGAAGATGTTATCTTTATTGGATATAGAAGATGAGCTATATATATCCTGTGAATATACTACATACTGTACAAATAGATCATGGATGACATGTGTTTTGAAAGATCCAGGTTTCCTTGAGAACTTGAGGGGTTGATCCTAGTGTGGCATCGACGGTTTTTTAAAAGCAAGTTGGATGATAAGGTGATATGCCAGCATCGACCCAAATCTGGAAATGCCTTGGACAGAAACTATAACTTTTATCAGCACTTAATAAATCTTCTTACCATTGCTAACTGGAATAGCCTGGTAGGGAAGGTAAGTTGATTCCTTATTGATCTAAACTAAGCTTTGAGATTTATAATGCCAATACTGGTCCAAGTATACTGGAACAATAAAAAAGAAGCTATTGGTGGCTTAAACATAGATACACTCAAATATATTGATTAATTGAGCACAATTTTGGTTTGAGCTAGATTTAAGGGAAAATTTAAAGAACCTTTATGTTGAGATGAGTACCAAACTACAAATTCTATAATTTATTTTAAAGACATTCAGCAACACGATGAGAGCGTTCAGGTATTACAAGCAAACCTGACACCAACGTGTACCCGGGATGGTAAGTTAAAAAATCAATTATTTAGAATCTGAGGGAAACTTTTCCAGCACCTTCTCGATAGCGTTCTTCAAAGACTTTTCGCGGATTCCTAATACACAGAACCATGAAAGAAGCTCCCTTATTTGAGAAGCTGAAGAGTAGAAGCCCCAAGAGCACAAGCTCTTTGTTTCAGGATCACCTTCAATGGCAGCGCGATAGGATTCAATTTCTTGAGTGGGGTGTGCAGTTAATTGAGCTAAAAGAGAAGGATGGGTAGACTGTACTAAAAGTAAAGGCCCATCTGAGCAGGGAATAAAATAATAGCGGTTGAAAAAGCGATCTTCTCCAAGATGACGAAAGCGTAATAAGCTTAGACTCTCATCTATTTCCTTCAAAAGTTGTTCACTCTAGAGGTCAGCAATATACTTAAATTGAAATACCTTTTTATAGAGCTTCATTTCGGAGATTTCGAGACGCTGGATAGCATCTGCTTTGGATTGAATAGCTTGGCTCAAAGCAACACCCTCCTTGCGCAGCCTAGCTTTAGGACGTGAGCTGCGAACAGGAAGCTCGGCTGAGCTAGTTGAGTCAGTAGCATCTGGCTGAGGTGAGTCTTCGTACAAAGATTTGTAGTCGTCTTTCATCTGCTTGGACTCTTCCTTTAAAGCAATCAACTGTTCTTGAATACTCTTAGCCTCTTTTGATAAGTCTATACGATCTCGACGCAGTGAACTTATCTCATCATAAGTTTCTTCGTGGTAAGCTTTGAACTTTGAAGTTCCTAGGGATTGCTCAATCAAGAAATCGAGAAGTTGTGTCTTATCATTTACAGATAGCGAATAAAATTGCTGCTGGATTATGGGTTCAAGGTCCTCTCTCTTTTTGGGATCTTCTTCATCCAGAATGACATCTTCATCTTCACTTTCATCTTCACCTGATCCTTGAGGTCTGCTACGAGACGACTGCCGAATAGAGAAGCTTGATTTAGCAGGCGCAGCTTTAGACTTGCTTTTGGATTTAAGTTGAGAATCAGCCTTAGCAAAATTGTTTTGAACCAGGCGGAGATGAACAGCGCTGTCCGGGTGAGCAGTGATGTCGGATTCTAAGTGGTCAATGATGGCCTGGCCATTGGGTAGAGTTTCGGGACAAAAGAGCTCTTTGATACAGCCAAGTAAAACACAGCCCCACTGAGTAAGAGGGACAGGGATAGTTGCCTTGCGCCAATCGCCAATATCCTGGATGGAGTAGCCCTTGGGAGCCTGCAGAATGTCATTTATGCCTTGAGGGATGTAGAGATTGGTGACTGATTCAGCATCTGTGCAAATGAGTTCCAGCAAAACTATGATCAAGTGTTCAAGCGGAAACCGTCTTTTGCCTGTGTTGGAGCATGCATCGGCAAAGGTTTCCTGAAGCTTTAAAAATGGCATACATTCAATGCCTAAAAAGCCATCAAACGTAGATAGGAAAGTCCATACTTTAACTACGTGGTCAAATTCCTCACTGTCTGGAAGGGCCTGGGGCTGAGGACGCCTAGAAGGGGTGAAATTGCGTCTGACTTCGAGATCTTCAATTGGATATTTAATAGCACTCTCGAGTTCCTTTTGCTTTGCCTGGTGGTCTTCCTTGGCTTGTATTTCCTTTGCATTTTTGCGAATGTCCTCGTATTTCTTAATTTTAAGAGGTTGTGCATTCCCATTTGAAGCTATGGGGCCAGAGTTTGTCAAACTATTCAACACTAAAAGAAGCCCTGGTGAAATGGCCACACCGCCTATGACAACGTTGCTTGCCGGGCCAAGGAATGACGCCGCCTTCCGTTTATGTTGAGGGACTGTTTCGTGGGAGACCTGACTAATGTTACTCAAAGTTTTGATAGGGACCTCAACGGTAAGCCCGGCCTGTGTAGGTATGCCTGCCTTCTAACTTTAGTACCTAGTAATAAACAACCAACCTTCATAGCTCTACGCTCATCAGAACCTAAAGGCAGCCCTGCAGCCCATTTGTTGAAAAGCATTCTGAGTGGAAGAAGTCGGACATGCTTTAAAAGTCCGCTGTATCTACTAAACCGTTAAGATTTGCAGTCTGGAAAGCACCAATTGCCTCAGACATTATCAGAGGCCTGGATCCCATTAAATATAAAACGTATACTTACTTGATATGTGCCGCATCAATTACTTGAATATCATTATCACCGAAGTCTACGCGATATGCTCTAAATGGAGCCCGCGGCGCGTTTTCAAGATCAACAATAGGATCAACCGCAACAGAAAGCTCAGACACATCTACCTCCGAAACTATCCCACCACTTCGAGGCCTATCAGAAAAAACAGCAAACAAGAAATATTAATAAGAGTAAATTAGATGAGACAATCTTAGATGCTTAAACTTTACCCTTTGCTTTTTGGGGTTCTGACTTGAACGTTTTCGCCCGGGAAGAAAGTGGCGAAATACTCTTGCGAGGCACTAGCTACAAGCTGAGTTTTCCTTACCCTTTCTAAAACACAGTTCAACATGAATCTTGACAGTTCAATAAGGTACCTCCGTCAGCTTCGGCAAGGGGAGGCGCCAAAAATTCAGAGCGAAGATTAGCAGGTAACCGTTGGATAACTAAAGCTTCGATCACCTGTTCAAGCTCTTTGGCTTGCCAATAGGTGAGATGAGAAGTCCCAGTAAATTCACATTCCCAAATGGGTCGGCTAAGCAAAGCAAGCTTGTAGGAATAATCCCTGTGGAGTAAATGAGAAAAGCGAGTAATATATAGAGCTGGACTGGAAAGTTTACAAAAAGGATCCTTACTCATAGTTATTAAATAGTTCATCCGTGATATGGAGATGATAGAACTCCCGAGAGCTTTTCTCTTTGTAAATCTTTTTTTGGGACAAGCGAGATTGCTTGGGGATTTTCTTTTTGAGACTTGGGGATACCTAAAAGGTTTGGAAATGAAAAAAGTAATCAATGATATATTTTCCAATAAAGAAAAAAATATTAAAGGCGGCTTAGTAAAAATATTTTACTTTATAAATAGAACAAGTTCAATCGATAAAGGCTTCTTTATAATATACCTTAACCATTATATTGACAAGTTAAAACTAACTCAAAGGCAAGAAATGTTTAACTTGAAGTTCTATATTTAAGGAACAGCTCCCTTGGACTGAAATTGGTATACTCAATCTCATCCAAGCTGGCGATTGCCCCTACTGCCTGTTCGTCTGGCAGGGATTCCCTTTGGTACAACTTATCCTAGCCTTGTCATACTTGCAAATAGCATCAATCAGCTAATTATTTCTCACGCTTTCCAAAGTTGGCTGAATATTCTAAAAGATCTTAGACGTACCGAATCTATTGTAATCCAATCTGTAAACGATATTTATGGTACTAGAGTTTATTTATATATTCCTATTATAACATATATTATTATACGGTAGTTTGAAGCAAGATCCGCTGACTGCAAATTAATCCAAAAGTTGGATGAAAGATAGCACCTCCAGAAAAATATAATCATAAACCCAAATCTTACTTTCAGTCTGATTTAATTTTGAAGTCAAAAAAGTTGAATTATTTATGAACTTGACTTATCGCACATCTCAATCCAAGCCAACTTACCATTGGTTGAAACGTAGCAGCACCAATAAAAATAAACATTATCTTATTTTTGCGATAAGCCTTGTAATTAAAGTAGAATGGCATTGCTTAACTGTTCCAAGCAGAATGTTTTTAATAAATCTACCGATGCTGATTAAACGACATATTTAAGTTGGGCTGTCTTAAACCATCATTGGAGCATCAAGCCAAAAAAATTTAAGAGAATCTGAGCCCAGATCACTGAGTTGTAGCAGGTTGCTTATCAATACAATATAACAAGACTTTGGCTCAGAATGACATCATGGCTGCTGCTAGCATGATACCCAACATCATGAGAATCCAAAGTTTTCAACAAAGGGGTTGCTTAAAACTTTCTCCAGACTTAGCTTGATTTTTTAACCTTGGTTTTTCAGCAACAGCGCCCATGTCGACACTAGTAAAGTGATGACCCGGTTTAACATAATGTCTTTTGGATGTCAACACTTTTTTAATTAACAAAACACTTTACCCTGAACATTTTTAATATAAAAAATATTTTAAATACATTATTATACTAAAATGTCCCCAGAGAGTCTGAAAATGCAATAAAAAACACCATAAGTAATAAGAATAAGGAGATTTAGCAAATACTTTTCAATTTACTATGTAAATTACACTCTTTATTATAAAAATATTTTTTATTCCTATAAAAATTAAAATTCCAATGAGACAAAAATAAAGATATTTAATATATTATAACAACTACAAAATATAAGAAAATTCTATATTTAATGTATTATACTTTTTATAAGCATAACTGAAAATATCTCATACCTTAAAGATAAATTGTCAGGGAACCAGCCTGTGGGCGGTTCCTGAGAACTCGCGGGCGGACGGCCTGCGGGCCCGGCAGGGAGGGCCCACCACAAGATTGGAGCTAACTTTACAATATAAGATAATAATTTGCCCAGGAAGGCCTAAGGTCCACTGGCGGGTACCATAGAATATATCAAGCCAGTAAGGGTGATGTACATCACCCCAAATATTTGGGTGGAGGTGGATTCATTGGCAGCAACGAATTCCTGTGGGTGTTCGGGCCGCGGGGTGAGAGGCAGAGTCATGGGGACCAAATACGCGGGCAGGTAGTTGTATTTGTCGCGGAATAGCAGGGGAGGAATAGTGATCTTGCGGCCTTTCCTGTATACAGTTTTGGTCTCTCTAGTTCTAGCCTCTGGATTGTAGATTAGGATTTCCTCTAGGGTGAACTCCAAATACGCTGGATTGGGAGGGTACTCGGTGAAATGTATGGGGCCGTAAGGGACTCCTGGTGGACGGTAAAACTCAGGTGGTTGGTCCGCAGTTTCTTGGGGTTGTAGGGTATGGGGTGTGGAACCGTGAGAGGTAGACTGTAGATGAAATAGAACTAAAATCAAATATGGAGTAACCTGGTTGAACCAAAGGTTCATGTCACTTTATTGCAAGAATGGTGATGGGCATCTTCCTGGCAGTTCAGGGTATAAGTATGCCCATCTGTCATGGGAAAACTTTTACAAATTTTTCTGGCCTGGGTGGTGCCGTTTACCTGATCTTTCCAGTCTTTGGTGGCATTCATTGTGGGAGTTAAATCATTGGCTGGTTTGAACTGGGAATACTCTAATTTCCTTGTTGGGTTGTGGGGTTGGTTATTTCTGGGTGGCCTGCATTTATTGGGAAGTTTCTCTATTTCCTTTCTCGTGGAGGCCCAAGCTATTTTGGGTTCTATGGCTGGGCCCGCCCACTGATTGGTTGCGTTAACAGGAACCTTTAGTGTGGGAGTTGTCAATGTAGATGATTTTGATTCATCCAGCTTTAAGGAGATTTCTGAAGTCAAGATCTGCTCTGGCTTGAGCCCAAAAATCTGCAGACAGCCGGGCGGCTGGTCCTGCGGGCTGGCAACCCGCGGGGTTTGAATCCCGTAGTTGAGGCTTTTCAGTAATCATGGCCAGTAGGAGTTTGTCACTTGTGACATAAATTAACAAAATATAAGATATTTCTTACAAAACCACATTTAAACTGTATCTGAAACTTGCCATTTATATCAAAAAAGATTATTAAAGCATAAATAAATTAAAAAAATAAAAGTTTAAAAGTAAAAAATATAAAGGCGAAGAAAAGCAGAGTTTATTGAGCTAATTGAAGCCACCAGCAAGGGCAGTAGCCATGTCCTCAAGGTACTTCTTAATCTCCGCCAACTTATACTTTTCTTGACTACTGTGACAGATCCAGGCCTAACCAGTCCATCCTGCCATTATCCTGCCCTTGACTCTTATTGCTGTTACCTTCCTGGGACAAAGCTTTGAGGAGCTTTGCCTCCAGGGAGGCAATTTTCTCGGATAACACTTTATTGACATCCCGCCAACGAGCCATGATTTCAACGCTTTTTTCCTCTCTTGCTCTCAACGCCTCAATTTCACAATTTGCCATCTCTTTTAATTGTTGCAAGATTTCATCCCATTCTACCAACAAGTTCCAAGCATCCCAAGCATAAATTTGGTTCCCTTGGACGGGAATCCCTTCCTTTGCAAAGTAATTGGAATACAGCTCTTCAAACGCAGCCTTTACTTCTACTAAAGATTCAGCAGGAACAGTCTTAGTGACCTCCAGGCTGGTCCAAGCTTCTTCCAATGTACTTGTAGGAACCTCCTTTCTTTCAGCAGCAGTTTCCACACAAAGGACCCCAAACTTGGCTCTCTCAAATTTTAACAAAGAAGGCATGACAATTGAAAAATAGATGAGGGGAAAGCGTCAAAAATGACAATGAATATGTTTTATTAATGTTTAACTGTTTTTGCTTATATACCATTCAGGGCATACACGGCTGAAAACCCCTCCAGTTCTTGAATCAACCAATGATTTGCGTCACATGGCCTATGACATTCAAGTCATCCAACATAGATCTTTACCTGAAAGATCACCAACAATTCTCAACCTATGAGAATTGACCTACAATGGGCAGAAGTCACCTGACTCCATTCAACCCAATGTACCAATTTGGCATGGAGCTTCCCCAGCTCCCAGCGCCAAAAACCTGTGGATTGCACATCCTAAACTCAGCTATCAGTGTTCCAACTGGGAACCAGCTGATCAAACCTGAATTCCTAGGCATCCTTGCCTTTATTTAGTTATTTTTGCATTTACTGGTTTTTTGCCTTTAAAACCCATTAAACTGCTTTGAAACTCAAACCAGGCGCCACCGCGGCGCCCAGCAATTTCCCCAGGCAGCGCCTGAGAAAATTTGATAGCGGCGCATCTTGAGTTCATTAGGCGGCGCAGCGGCGCTTTTAACCCAAATTACGGTGGTTTTCCCATGGTTAACCTTAACCAAACTTCTTGACAAAGTCAAGGCCATTTTAATATAATTAAATCCTCATCAATTATATCCTGTATTTATTAATTAATCTTCCTGATTAACTAATCCATTTTGAGACGCCTAGTCTCCAAGATTGATTTGGCCAATCTTGCCTCAATTCTTTTAGTTAGCCTAACCTAACTAAACATCCATATTCTGTTCTTTTATTAAACATAGATATCCAGTTTCTAGGAACCTTTCCCTCAAGAATTCCAAACAAACCTATCTATATGTAATAAACAGCAAAAACAGAACATCTTTATATTTTGGAGCATTTATTTGGCTAAACTCTCAGCAGTGACTGTAGTACGGTCACAACTACCTTCTGGACATCCTCTTGGTAGTCTTTCTCCTTACTTTTCCTCTTCTTGGGGGCCACCCGGTTGGCCAGGTCATGCAACTTAGAGACATTCCGGGCCTGCTCCTCCTGTAGCTTCAAGAAGAACTTGTTGAACTTGGGGCTGGCCCCAAACTTTGCCTTCAGGTGTTTATGCCACACCTCCAGGCTAGAGGTGGTCTTCATCTCCCCCTTGAGACAGGCGCTCTGACAGTTTCATGGTGCAGTGGCCCTGCTCTTCCCTCTCCGGACAGTCATCTTCTTTCCTACTCATTAGCTCTCAAAGTAATCAAGGTAGCCCTTGAAAATGATGGAGTTCTTTTTGACATAAGCATCCTCCAGGAGGGCCTCAAAGCCAAGCCCAGTATGCTCCGGCTGTACAAAAGCCAAGGCAGCAAACTGAGTTGAGGCAAAGTGGCACTTCCCTTTACCATTATTTAAATACTTCTCAAAGAGTACCTTCTCACTCTTAAGATGCTTGATGAGGGCCTGCCTAAAATGGAAGAAGCATCCCTGTACTTTCCCACTAAAGGTGGTCTCAAAGGCTTGGAACTGAGCAAGCTCAAAGTCTATTATATAAACCTTTGGCCCAAGTGAGCGCACATGAGCTAGCTACTCAGCAGCTAGGGCAGACTAATCCTTCTCAGCAGAGGAAGGTTTTGCTCTGGTGGTGTGGGTGGGAGGTGGGAGCTTGTTGACAGGAAGGGAGCTCAAAGCATCCCAGAAAATTTTGAAGGCTCTGGTGTAGACTTCAGTCTTAGCACCAGGCAGGAGGAAGAACACAAGGGTGATGACCTGGGTGTTGAATTGCCTGTACATGACCCAAAGCTGCTTGAAGATGGAGGGGCAGGTTTCAAAAGTGTTGTCACACAGCCAGATGGTAGCAGTGTTGAGCTGCTCCAGGTTTTGGGTTGTGATGTAGGCTATAGTTCTATCCTTCACTTCCTGCCTATTGTCATGGAGCAGGAACATCACACCATCCTCATTTTTTTAGGGCATCTGTTAGTACCAGGTCTTCAATGATAGTGGCGCTCTTGGCCAGGGGATTGGAGGTTTGACGCCTATTGCTCAAAAACTTCACCAACTGGCTTTGGGTCGGCACCCTCTTTAAGTTGGTAGGGGAAAGGTACTTGAAGGCAAGCACAGCCAGCTGGGTTGGGGAAAGGTCCTTTGAGGTGGGCATGACCTCACCAGATACCATTTGAGAAGGCAAGAGTTGGTGGTGTTGGGCATCACACAAGTGTGCTCACCCTTGATAGTTTGGACCAAGTCCCAGCGCTCAGTATTGAGCTGCACTGGGTATGAGCGGTCCTTGCAGGTGTAACAGCGGCTCTTGTGGCCCTGGTTGGTGTTGTTACAGGAAAATATGTACCTGTTAGTCAACATGGCTGGCCCCCCTTGACACTCATTATGGGGAAGTACTTGGGCAGAGAGAAAGGAACCTTAAACTTCCCACCAACATTGCAAATGTTGTAGGCCACAAGAGGGTCTCAAGGGCCAGCATGAGCATGCAAAAGCCAGGAAAGTAGTTGAGCTGGGGCTTAGAGTCATCCCCTGATGAGCTGGAAGGAGGGGAGCTTGGTGGGAGGGAAGCAGAAGGGGGCTTGTCATGATGCTCCTCATGTGTGGGAGACTTATCCTTGGGAGGGGACTTTTTGCCTTGCTGCTTCTTTTTGGGTTCCTCATCTGAATCCAAGTTTAATAACTGTGGTCTGTAATGAAGCCATCAGATTTCTCTTCCCCCATAGAGTGAGCTGGTGTCAGTATCACTCCTGACATAAGCTCTTAATAAGGATCAAGGCAAAAAAAATAAGCACAGTCTAGTGCAAAAGGGGAAGAATCGCAAAATTCCTGATTGAGATGCCATTGCTTCATTAAGCATGATGTCATGGTTGCATAGATGAAGTAATTCATGCAATCATATCTCAGCTCTTAATCAACGGATGCCAATGCCCAAACCCGCATTCAAGAGCTCTCAACAGCGCCTACAATTTATATTAATGAATTAAGCCAGGTCAAAAAGACCAATTGAGAGCTAAATTGAGCAAAAGCAATCCCCCTGCATGAACTCCTGTTGCATGAAATGATGTCATTCATGCAAGTGTATCTCAGCAAATAAAAAATCAAAATGAATGATCAACCGCTCATTTTGAAGCTCTTTGTATTTTGAGCATTATTTAATAATAAATAAGTACCTGTTAAGAGACCACCTTGCGCGTAAACCCAATTGGAATGAAGAACCTTGAGAGGAACCAATCAGATAAGTCCCAGAATTAGGGGATAAAAATAGAAGCAGTCCATGCAGTCCTTGAACAATTCAGGAAAAAAATCCGAGCTCTGGCCATCAATCCTGGAACCAACCAATAGGGATCCAGGGCCCAGACCACATGGCTTGTTCCAGACTCTTGCCAAACCTTACTACCCAGTCTAAAATTAGACCTTGAGGAAGACTTAGGCCCATTTCCCCTCATGATAGTAAGCTATTAGCTACAACCAAGAATTGACAATCCAGACCCAGATAGTATAAGAACAAAGTTTTCACTATATTCCAGATGCCTGATTTCAATTTTCATCACCCAGTCTTTTAAGATTCTCCATTCCCTGCTTGCACTCCCACTTGCAAAACTTTGCACAGTGGGAGATACTATAAATAAACACCCTATGAATATCTGATAGCTAAGCTATCATTGAAGTTCAACCCAATCTCTTGCTATCTATTTTTCTCTTTAATTATAGAAATTAAGTTCTGCTGTTTCTATACAGCTGGGCTTTACAGCTGGGCTCTTCTCAGGGGGAAGGCTCAGGAGAGGACTTGGGGAAAGGCTCTGGAGAGGGCTTAAGGGTACCCTTCTATGAGGATGGAGGCTTCTGCTTTGGGGTCTTGGGAGCCTTGGTGGGACGCTTGATGCCTTTGGGCTGTTTGGAGGTATTCTAGTCCTAAAATAATACAGTAGTAGCAAAACTGTTGAGATAAATGTATATTATTCAGTTTAGAACGCATGAACTCAGTCACAAAACATATTTCAACTTGATAGATTTAAATAGAAGATAATTTCACAGAAAATAAGCGCTATTTGGCAAATATGTCCTGTCATACAACAACCTACTCAAACTGGGGACAAATGCTTATCAATCCAACAAAAAAAGTACCAAACACTAGAACACATGAGTTTCAGTCACAGAACGCATCTACTATGTTTTTGGTGAACACATGACACTCAGTCACAAAAGTTAAAAACTCAATCCAACAACAAGCCCCAATAGCAACTGAAATAGACAATGTAAATATCAAATATCAAAAAATCATGAATGAATCTATAATACTATTACCAACTTGCCCTAATTAAGAATGAAATCTAGAATACAAAAAGGAAATAAATATTCTGAGTGTCTGTTTTGGGATTAGAATCAATAACAATATCAAATTTATCCAAACTCATGATCAATAGTGCACATTTACAACCAAAAATAATTAATATAGAAATATAAAAATCTATTTTGAAATAAACAGTAGTGACTGCTAGCTTTCATGCTACTATATATGGAGAGATAGAAATTATAATAAATAAACTATATAGATAAACTGTTTTAATTTTATTTTATTTTTATACCAAAATGGATGCATCCCAACAACAGAGTAACAATGGACCTGTTGTGCGCTGTGGTTGTGGCCACCTTGCGGGTCAAAGAACAGAATTAGTCTAACCCAAGTGCCTACCCAGGAAGGAGACGGGAGAGGAGAGTTCAATAGTGACGCTGCACAGACACAACTGGTTCAAGGAGCACAACATGCAAGGGGGCGGAGAATCAACCCCTGGGTCCAGAAGCTCACCAAAAATTCACCAAGGTCATCACCACTAAAACAGTAAATGACATCACTACCAAGAGGGTGTCCTTGGTTGGGCTTCACCAATTTAATAGTACTGGACAATGTTGGTCTCCACAAGGTGGCAGATATTCTTGCTGAATTTTCATCAATCAACATCAGCATTGCAGTGGGCTCCCAGCAATTGGCCATGGCAAATTTGCGCCTTCTCTTCCTCCCTGCCTGCTCACCCTTCCTAAATCCCATTGAGGAAGTTTTTGAGTGGCTCAAGCAAGTTTTCAAGCAAGGGACCCCAACTGGGACCAAAGACCTCTTTGATTTGCTGTAGGCCAGAATCCACACTCTCTCAGTTGATACTGTGGCCAAATTGGTGCAATACGCCATCTCAAAAATATTTTGAGATGGCGTCAGGATTTACATCAGCAAGGTTTTAAAAAAACTTAATAAAAATTATTAAATAGTTATTTTTACATATTGGTTTCTAATACATCATCTCAAAAAACTGCATCACAAAAATTCTATCTCAGATCAAAATAAAAAGAGTGTTATCCAAATAAGATTTTTTAATTATAAAAAAACTTAATAAATACCCTAAAATACGCCATCACAAAATACGCCATCACAAAAAACTGCATCACAAAAATGCTATATTAAATCAAAATAAAAATTCTGTTAATTAAATAAGGTTACCAAAACTAAGTGAATTCAACTACATAACTACCCATCTTTAAGCGCCGCTGTGCTGCCTTAAACAAACAGAAAGCGCCGTGGTGCCAATTTGTAAAAGTCTTGGGTGCCGCCGCTGTGACGGCGCCAGATTTGAATCCCCAACATACAAACTCCACTAATCAACAATATTTCTATAAGCACTAAATTTATAAGATAACTACAATAATTAAAAATTAATATAATAAAAATAAGAACTAAAAAATAATAGAGACAATAAAAAAGGATAAGCAAAAGCAAGTTTATTGCAAGAAAAGGCAGGCTCAGTGGGATTGGTCCCTTGTGTTGTGGGCGCCTTCACGCTGCTGAACAGAAGACATGGCAGGAGGAGAGGGCTGTTGGTTGGCAGGGCGCTGAATAGTGATTACTAGGCGCTCATGGGTGGGGATCATATAGTGGTTGTTGTTCAAGAGCTGGCGCACGTGGGCCAGGATCACCAGCATTTGGGCCCAGGCTAACTAGGAGTTGTGCGACATAGAAGACCAGTTGCACAAGGGAAGTTGGATCTGACTGACTGGCACTGTTGTGAATGCTGCTATTCACTGTATTTTGATTTTGCCTTTGGTGGGCCATTTTGAGGACTAATTGCTCGCTTTTGCTTTTGCTACTTGAAATAAGTTGATTACCAATTCAGGAAGTACAATTTTTTGGTTTCCTGATCCCTGCGCAACTCACTTGCCCCACTAATGCTGGTGGCAAGTGATCCTACTGTCCATGTACTGTTTTGCGGTAAAGCTACACAGTATATATTCCCAATCTTTATACCCAATAAATCTTAAGTCTATTCACATTTTTTTCTTTGTGTCTTCTGTACTTCTGCGCCTCTCTCTAGCCACAACTAGTAGAGATTATTCTTCCAGAGCTGCAAGGTAAACACATTTGCCTTCCTTATCATCTAACCAAGACTTAGTACAAATCCAATCCTAAGGTTAGGATTTCCCGTTGTGTGTCTGTGCTGCGCCTCAGAACACAACAGGCACCAAACAGCCCCAGCCACCATGAGCAGAGAACACAGCACCTATGGTGAATCAGTCCATCAACATATCTTCCATGTAGGAATAGAATAGAGGCAGGGGGGACGCGGAGCTGGTAAGCCAAGGAGTGGTAATGCTCCAAGCAACAACCAGCGTACCCGGGCTGGAAACTCTCAGGAGGATACCACATGAAGTGGCAAGTTGCAGCAGCCAAAGGAAGGTAAAGGGAAGCATTTCCAGTGGTAATGGCTTAAAGATATGCCTTAAACGTGGCAGAGAAGCGACAGTTGGTTTTGGCTTGGACGGGCAAGTCCAAGGTCTGGTGGAAGCTGGGATCTGCTGCAAGCTCAAGAGCCCAAACCTGAGCCACCTTGTCAATATACTCATTTCAGATGATAATGGTATGAGCATGCTGGGAGGAGATCTCACTGGGGGCTAAGGTAGCTGACTGCAGCCCTAGACACACCTCAGCAGCAAAACAGGAGGCATTGTATTGGCTGTGGTATAACTCCCCTGCCCAAATTGGGGTCATTGCATCCTCATCAGAATGCAGTGCCTGTACAAAGCTGTACATTGTCTCCTCATGGTGACATATCCCAAACTTGCTAAGAAGGTTGGGGTAATCCATCACCACATTGTTGGAGTTACAGCAGGCGCAGAGCATGGCAGATGGGGTAGGGGGACGCGCCAGTAGGAGGAAGGTGTTGAGGAAAGGGATGCTGAGCACCAGAAGAATCGCCACTGGGGGCGCACTGCTGACAGGAAGAGGCTCCACAAACATGGAGTCCTCATCAGGGAAATCCCCAGCGCTGGAGTTTGGCGCAGTACTATGCTCAGAGTCAGCCACAGTAATTGTGCAGTCCTGTTTGCAAAACTGGGAGTCACTAGCCCAAAGTTGATTCAAGAAACCAATACATACTGAGTGCAGTATTTTTTGAAAGGTGTTACGCTCTGCTTTGTCCATTGAAGCCATCGTTGTGTTATAGGCTTGGCGCATATTGTTGTTGCTGTTGCTACTGGAGTTGGGATTAATCTGATGAAGAAAGAAAGTAGTGGTTGGTCAAGTTGGGGGATATGTTGGGAATTTTGACCAAGCAACAATGCCAATTATGACGGAGCCCACAGATTGGGATTGCTACAACCAAATCTATAAATTAGTAGTACAGAATACAATGATACTCATTATGACAGAGCTTGCGGATATGAATTGCAGCTACCAAATTACATAAATTGGTAGCATAAATTATATGTATATTGGATCAGCAGTAGTCTGCTGATGTGAGCCTTAAACTAGCCAATGATAAGCGCTGCTGCAGCAATTAAATGATACATGATTTTCCACCGCAACACTTTAAAAATACACAAGCATTGTGGCGCCGCCTAGCAACTGGATATGGCGCCAAAGCGCTGAACTACTTTTACTTCAAGTGCCGCCGCGCCAACTGAAAATTATTGCAAGCGCCACAACACTGCTTTACTTTTACATCAAGCGCCAAGGTGCTGGGTTTGATTCCCCATAATCTCAAATTCCCATATTTATCACATTAATAAGCATTAAGCTTGCAGTATGCCAGTGTTGAGGGTCTAGATGTACA